>PVIJ01016254.1:0-33367 GCA_004024925.1 Scalopus aquaticus
GGGGGAGAGAGAGAGAGAGAGAGAGAGAGAGAGAGAGAGAGAGAGAGAAGTGATCACACACAGAAATCATCTGTATGAGTGTGTTTAAAGACCTCATCTGAATTAAAAGATTATTAAACACAAATTATTCAACAGACATGATGCATTTCTCAGCCTTAATAACAATTTTCTAGTTGAGCTAATCACCACAGTAAAAGAAAGTTCTGTAGTGGTTTGTTC
This sequence comes from Scalopus aquaticus, assembly GCA_004024925.1. Lineage (NCBI taxonomy): Eukaryota > Metazoa > Chordata > Mammalia > Eulipotyphla > Talpidae > Scalopus > Scalopus aquaticus. The sequence continues at coordinate 220 of PVIJ01016254.1, forward strand.
TGCAGTTAAGACACTACGGACCTCTCTAGTTTGTCACTCTGATGTGCTATATCAGTAAAAATGTTCCAGCTTCAACTAAATTATTTTTCCTGCATAACTAAATTTTCTGAAGATTAAAGACACCCTAATAAATGTGCACCTTTGTGCAGAGTCTGAATCTGTATGACCTTGTTGTGCCTAGCAGGACCTCGGGAGATTGGAGCCATTTAGATTGTCAAAATTCCTCAAGGATATACTTTCTGGGTTCCTTCGGCAATTAAGGGGCAGATTAAGAGCCAGAGTAGGGACAGTATTCTAGGCATGACTGAATTCATATTTATGCCATTACATAAAGATCAATTTGTTCTTTATTGCTTAACCAGAGCAGCAATTAGGAAAAGTTAGAATCTCTATGAAATTCATCAGAAAATATATTAAATAATGCATTGGATAGCTTTTCAGTATTCATTACAGGCTTCAAACCTCCTACATTGTATTTAAAATAAACTGAAGTCATTAGTTACATAAGCATCTATCTGAAAATATTATGGAGCCCATAATGTGTTCTCAGCACAGCAGTTTTGGTTCCTATGTTCCCCACTACTAAGGGGCTTGCAGCTTCATGAGTTAAGTAATACTGACCTTCCTAAAGCAAGATTTGACTCTGCATAGTCTCTGTGATACATGTTAACATTAATCAACTATTGAGAATGTGACACAGGTAATATTCAGGAAACAGATTAAAATTTTAGTTCCACCATGTAGATTAATTAATTGGCCTCTATGTCTAATGTTCTTCGGTGCTAATATCAAAGTAACAGCACCAATTTTATAGGATCATTGTGAAAAATAACTGAATTAAAGTATGTAAGGTGCAGAGAATATTATCTGGTCCAGAATAAGTGCTCAAAAAATGTCACTTGTCATATTACTAATTGAACACTTTTTGTTTGACATGAATTTAAGGTATTTACATATTGTATAGCATTCTATATTCTCCATGGCCCTGTAAGGTTTAGATCAGGAAACAAGACTAGAGAGATAATGTAACTTTCCCAAAGTTACTGAAGTGTCTAAGTAAAGGTTTGGACGTAGGCAGTTTGAACAGAGTCCATGCTCTTAAATGGAATACTTTGTAATGTGTTGCCCAGCTTTCTTAACTATGTCACTTCTTCCTGCAAGCATCAGGAACAAAAAAACAACAGAAATCTAGCCGATAGTACTAACAGCACTAGTAGTTGTTGTTTTGATAAGAACACCATCAGTGATGATTGCAGCCATGAAAACTAGTTGTTTCATATTTTTCAGTTATATTGCCTTTAGGAAAGGATATTTGTAGGAACAAGTGACACAGTTTCCCACTAGGAAACTTCTGGCCAGTAAAAATCAGGATAGATGTTCACCTAGACACAGAGGACCTGTGACATGCTCTAGTCAAAGATGTCCATGGCCACGTTCAAGGGAGCCAAAGGGAAAGGTGAACATGAATGTTTTGAGGTCTCAGTGGGAGCTAAGTCAGAAGATTGGTCAAAGCAAAAATGAATAAGAACCCTTCCAGGTTACCTCAAAAACACTGTTAAGAATCCAAAACAGCTGCAACTGAAGAAAAAAGTGGGAAGGGTTAGGGGACCAACAGGCTTGATAAATAATAAGATAGAAAAAGCAAAGCCCTAAACTCTGAATATAATCCTTCAGTTTCATTTTAAATACATTGGACTTGTCATAGTAAAATAATTAAGATGCTATATACACAAAACTTTTACTATATCCTTGATGGGTAGATCTAAGATCCTAGATAAAATTTAGGATTTTTTTCATTTTCCAGATAGAACATCCATAATCACTCTCTACTCATTCTCATCCTGTACCTCTTCCCCCAACTTACATGCACAAAGTAGTTGACTTTCTCACATTTCAACAATAGTAGAGAATGTTTTAACATGAAATTTGCATAAATACACATGTGCACATACACACAAAACAAGATTATGTGAGAATCACTAACAAATGCCCCCTCACCCCAAGTGATAAAAATAACATTAGATAGGAGCTTTCAAAAATTAATCAGAGAATATTTAGCAGCTAGTCTGATACAGTCCCTTACAGTTGCTTAAGGGTATTTCTTCAACCTTTTCTGAACACTTGAATAAGCCTTTTAGCTATGCCTACTGTAGGCCTCTCTAAGAATAAACAGAGCACTGTGATTTTTTAAATCATATTTTTATAAGAACATTCTCTATAAATAGAAAGGTAATGGGGAAAGATGGCTTAGCACTCAGGCTGAAATTTGGCTGTGGTAGGAAGTCATGGGAATTAGATGAATTTGATTCCATCCAAATCAGATGAATACAACAGGGGGAAGGAACTGTTGCCACTGTAGCTCATCAATGAAGTGTCATAAATGTTCTGGCAAATGTTCTGGCCAGTTGAGTCTCTTTGACTGATAGAAAATGAAAGTGCCCATGACCCATTCTTTTTACTGACTCATGACTGAGCTTTTCAGTGACAACTCAGAGTCAAACAGAGAAGTTACTATTACTGTTAAAAATTTTATCAAGGCTTAAAGAAGGCTTTCAGAAAATTCTTAGTTTTGACAGTTCTGGACCAGAAGAGCAAATTTGTACTTAGTCTAAGAATTTAACATATATTAGCACTTGCATACCTAAATTAAAGATTTTTCATGAAACTAAATTGAGCTCTTGTTGCTATGAGGTCTATGCTTGAGGTCATAATTTGTAATATATTCTATAGCCCTCGTCACAATCATAATGATGGGAAGTGAGGTGTTTCTATTGTAAGCAATAAAAACTTAAAAAACTTCAAACATTATGTCTTTTATTTTTTATATCAATTTGTATGTCTATTTTACAGAGGAAAAACTAAGACACAGGTAAATTGCTCAAAGGATACAATTTATTAAGTTGCAAACCAGGATCTGAACTTAACAATTTTGCTCCTGAAATACCATTTCCTGTCCACTATGTTAAAGGACTGTTGTTTTCATCATACTGTACAACAAATCAAATATAACACAAATTCAGCTATCAAAGGAAACACCTATCCAGGGACATTGGAATTTCGATAGTGATTGCATTAAATCTGTACATCATTTTAGATAGTATAGACATTTTAATATTCTTCAACTTCATGAACATGGTATATCTTTCCATTTATTTGTGCCTTCCTAAATTTCTTTCACCAATGTCTTATATTTTCAATATATAGATCTCAGCTATTTGATTATATTTCTAATTTTTTATTGCTTTTTAATACTTATCGTCTCAGAAACTCACATTATGGAGGAAGGAACAGGCTGACTGCTCACATTTGTATCATTAGTGCCTAATATACCTGTTTTAATAAATATTTGCTAAAGAAGCAAAAGAAAAATCAGAATGCTTTCTCTTGCTTTTCATGCCTTGATTAGTTCATCCATCTGTATTTCCATAGCAGACCTGCCTACTTTACTAATAGCACTAATCTCATATAATTGCCTAATTACTTGTTTGGTTTCCTTACTTGGGCTTTATGATCCTTAAAAGCAGATGCAACATCATCTATTATTTTAATTATATCATATTGTTTAGTTTCCTAAATTGAGGAAGTTCTTATATATTTAGTGGATAAATGAATGGATAGTTGTTTCTAAGGGTCTGAAAACAAATCTAGGATGTTTTCTAGGAGCTTTATTTTATTGAATGTTGCTTATAATTGATTTTTTGCTAATTAGAGACTCATTTATTAGAACTGCAAGGAACATTCATTATCAAGAGAAAAGTTGCTACCTAAGGAATTGCACTTTCCAAGAGGTTGCAGACGGCAGAGTCATGAGTAAAGGGGAGGAAGTATGTGGAAGAATTCCAGAAGCAGTTTTCCGTTTAGAAAATAGCATGCACATAGCTCTATGAACTACGTAGTTTGCTAGTCCTAATTGTAAATAACTCCAAGGAGAAGATAAAAGATACTTAGTTGAAGTCATGGATAAGAACTCATGGAGAAAGAGTCATTTAAAGTAGTTTTAGAAAGTCATGTTACAAGATGTATTGTATAAAATTATTGTCACACTTCAGGATTTAGTAAAATGCTGCAATATTCTTCACAGTTTTAAGAATCAGACAACTATTTCTTTAAATGGGACATACTGACAATGGGCCATGAGTACTGTGGAGTTTATATCAGTAAGTATTTGAATACTTGTTAAAAAAAAGTAGTTTGAAGCAATTTTTATTACTAAGAAAGCTTACAAACATCAATTTATTAGAAAAACCACCAAAAATTATTTCATCATTCATTTATTTATTCAATAAACATATACTTGGTGATCAATATATATGAGACAGTATGCTGGATGCTCTGAGGATCTGATACTATCAGAAAGGTGGTTGTATTGCTAGAGAATTTTATGATCTAGTGAAGGAGATCCCACATGTTTATAAATAGCTGTATTATAATGTAAATCAAGATGGGTGCCATCAGAAGTAAAAAAAATCAAGATGTGCGAGAATTCAGACACAGAAAATGTAGCTATGGTCAGAGTGTGGATGTTTTATGAAACAGATATCTGAGAGCTTTATCAGAAAAAAAAATAGATGGAGCTAGGATGGGAAGGAATGGGATAGAAAGGCATTTCAGGGTTCCTAATTCACAGAATCTAACAACTTTTTACCACAAGGAACAGAAACTGGCTTCCATTGAGACATCAGTAACCACATTTACTATGAAAGACAACTATTCCCTTGTCATGTCACTCTAACATCCAGGTGCTGAATGATGCAAGCTATAAGACAAAAAGTTTCAGATTATCTAAAATATAGTATAAGAAGCCTAAGCCCTATTTTATTAAAGGAATGTTTAAGGTATTGATTATTAAATGCTCAGAAAACTGAATACAAAATTGAGTCTGTCCTGAGTAATATAAAATAAATAAGTAAAAGCTGCTCTAAGAAAAAGAAAGCACAGAAGAAAATGCATTGGAGTATAACTTATCTATTGTGTCTTTAAATTATGTAATCAGAAGAGAAGTGAAATCATAGAGTACATCTAGGCACAAAATAATTAAGAAAATGAAAGATATTTTTTGTAAAATAATTTCTCAGACATTTGTAATTCCAACTGGAAAATAAGCACTTGAGCCAATGAAATTCAGCATATTTTTAAATATAGAAAAACCTAATTCCAGATGTATGCTAACGTTTGTTCACAGTACTATAAAGATATTTCACATTAACAAAAAGATAAACACATATATACCCCTACCTCTAAAACAAATGAGAGCTTTAATAGTCAGATTGAGCATAACAGTGAAGAATGAAAGATATTTTACTTTACTTGCATGAAAATATAGGTAAATAGGGCCTCCTGGTGCAAGGGGTTAAGTCTCAGTGCTGTGAAGCTATCAGCAGCCACTGCAGCACAAGTTCCATTCCCAGCCAGGGAGCTAACCCACATGGTGCAGAACTCTCCTCTCTCGCCCAACTCCCCTCTCAGCAATGTATTTCAGTCAGTCCACCTATTCTGCTCCCCACTTTTTCTCTGGTGAATGCGCTCACCCTCCTCCACCTCTGGCCTACAACCTAGTTCTTGTATGCATAAATAAATGAATCTTAAAAAAATAAAAGAAAACATAGGTGAATAAAAGCATTATCAGTATGAACCAGTATTGCATGTTTTATAAAATGCATGTGCAGTTTGTTAATTGATAGCACTAAAGTATTTCACACATAGGGCAGTAAACAGGGCGATCAAGGGGCCAAGCAACACAAAGGTCATTTGAAACATGACATACTCACTTGCTTTAGTGTCATCAAGGTGTTATATATTTTCCAGAGTGGTGACCATAGGCAATACTTAACAAAGTCATTGCCTTATTCATGCTAGAACACCAAATTATGGACTCACTATAGTAAGGAGGGGATATCCAGGAGTGAATAATAAACCTAAAATATTCCCTATGACACACTAATTTTTTTTTCACCTTGAAAATAAAGAGTTCAAAGATATAGTTATAAGATATTCTAAGCAGTTGCAGAGAGGACTTTTATGCTCTTTGAAAATCATGAATAAATCTCTCTCTACTTTAGCTGAGAAAAGTGGGGCTGCCTGGAAAAAGAGAATTTACATCAATTAGTGAGGAAAGAGAAGGTGCAAGAGAGATTTAGAGCCATCTGAGTTTAGCATGTTTTCAAGTTACTACCCCTCCTTTCATGAAAGTGCATAACTGAAGTGTGATTTACATAAATAAACACACTTTTAAACTGTACTTCCAAGTGCCCTATGGAATGTGAAGTCCTAAACAAATGCCTTTAATCACTGAGTATCTACAACCGGTTCCTCTAAGTTTACACTATCAGCAAGGGCATGAAAAGAAGCTGGAAGGCTCATTACCTAAATTCTTACCTCATGGCTTCACATTTATTCATTCCTCTCTTCCTAAGAAGAACCTTGTGGAAAAGCATTATTGTACCCATTTTGATTACTTTAAAAAGTGGCATCTCAGAATGCATGGATGACTTTTTCAAGTTACTGAGATAGTAACATGGGACAGGGCACGGCTTAAATCCAGACCTGTCTAGCTGTAAGACCATTACTGTTTCACAGGTGACACCATATCCATTCATCTCCCCAGTTCTCATAAGAGGCAAATTTCCATAGGGTTTAACATAAAGCAGTGAAGACGGAAGAGGCGGTATTTCGGTGAAGAGGCTTAGGGAAAGGAGACACAGAAGAATAGAGCTGAGAATGTGGGGCTGAGACTAAGTAGTGGATAGGCCAGGAGGGTAGGAGCGACATCATGAGTAGTACATGACTGAGGAGGCTGGGATGGCCTTCTTTCATTGAATTTAATTGTAGAAGACGTAAGATTAGTGTGCCTCTGAGTGAGGCACAATACATTCATAGAGGAGTGTATTTTTCAAGGATTAAGCTCTTTGGAGCAGAACTCTTAGAGGGGAGGTACAAGTGTACCAAATAGGTGAGCTGCATCCATTCTCTTTAACCGTCACTCAATCATACTATGTCAATGGCAGATGAGTTACAATATATGGCAAGAATATATATTTAAACAATGTAAAACTCATAGGCATTAAAATAGAGATATGAATGCATCCATTTTAATGTGAATCTTAGATTTATGAAGATATTATGTATGTATCTGCAAATGAATTGGATTTATCGCTTCATAGTCACAGTTTATATTAAATATTTTTGGCAGCTTTTCAATGAATTTTATATTATAGGTTGAATCAATAACTATGACATGGTCATATAAGTAGTTACGGTGTTACTAAAAGAATTTGGTTAAAGAGAACTTGATTTCTTCTACAATCTAACATAACACAGTGGATCATCACCCATCTAAACTTACATGGAAGTTCGAGGCCATATTTGTATTTAGTTTCAAGCCTTTCTTTCAACTTTAGGTCTTCAGTAAAGACAGTCAACATAATTTTGGATTATTTTCTACTGGAGCACCAAACATTTTAACAAGTCTATAGACCCAGATAACTACTTATAGTTCCAATTTATTTTGAAAACACTTCTGAAGTCTGCCTGTTTTCATCTACCTAATAAAAAAGGCTCGCTCAAAAATATTCGATTGGTTTCAACATATTTATGAAATTACCTGGTTAATCGCTCTCCAACTGGACTATAGGCCCATAACAGCAAAACCCACATCTGTTTCATAAAATTAATTTTCTAGAGAACATAATACATCGAAAAAATGTCTTGATGAACCTTGAAAGACGACCTTCTTTGATATGAGGCATCCATGAGGCGCAGGGGAGGAAGAGGAGATGAGAGAGTGAAACCGTTGGGACAGCGGCATGTAAGGGAATATGGTGACGGACTATGGGTACTTTGGTGATGGGAGAACTATGGGTGACCACACCTGAGGGGAGAAATCATATATTGTCCAAAAATTAAATTTTAAAAAATGTCTTGACTTACACATTTGTATTTGAGCTTTATCATACTATGGAAATAACCTTCATACCAGACAATCCAAACACTCCAGTACTGTCCAAAGATTAAGAAACTAATTAGAATTTTTGAAAAGTTAAAAAGAGTACCAGGAACAAAGGGAAAAAAAAAACTAGATTGAGATATAAGCAGATTCTTTGTACTTTTTGGAGATAATCAACTCCTCATTAATATTATATTTGTATTTATTGGAGGCCGGTTAGAGCATAAGGCCTATCATATCAATTGGGGAACTTCACGAAAAGGACCCTAGAGTTCACCTACAACAAAGGTGTCTGGGGAAGAAGCTAGACTTCTAAGAGTAAAGTGTAAGTAAGAATTCCTTTGGCATCTATAACATAACGTAATTTAATTTGGTTTCCCACGCTGAAAATAAGCCAGTAATAACAAGATATATTGAAAGAAATTAAAAAAGATCTAAAAGGAAGTGGCATTCCAAGTTGATATATTAAGACTTAACATTAACTTTAGCAGCTCTAAAATAATTTACAGATTCAACACAATCACTATAAAAATTCCATCTGTTACTTTTTGCAAAAATAGATAAGCTAACCTTAAAATTCATAAGAAAAACAAGTGACCCAGGATAATCAAAACAATCTTGGAAAAAATCAAAGTTGGATGACATACACCTTTAAATTTCAAAATCAATACAAATTTATAATAAAAATGTTGTGACAGTGATTTAAAGATAGACATACAGATCCAAAGAATAGAATTAAGAGTTCAAAAATAAACCCAGTTCATTTTTGACAGGCTACCAAGACAACTCAAAAGAGAAAGGATAATCTTTTCAGCAAATGTTGCTATAACAACTGGATAGGAGCATGCAAACAATGAATTTGGACCCCCATCTCCTACCAGATTAAAAAAAAAATCTCAAAATATTTTAGAGATGTAAGATAAAGAACAAAAACTATAAAATTCCTAGAGATAAACAGGAATAAGTCTTCATGTCTGTGAATTAGAGAACTGTTTCTTAGATAGTATATCAAAAGCAAAGTCACAAAAAATAGATTAAAAGGGCTTAATATGAAAATTTTGTGTATCAATGAAAACACTGAGAAGCAAAAGACAACTAACAGAAAGGAAAAAAATATTTACAAATCACATAACTGAGAAAGGACTTTATGACACAAAAAGAACTTTTACGACTCAACAATAAATTAGGAAATGAGCAATAGATTTGAGGATGCATTTCTACAAATAAGATATAGAAATGGTCAATAAACACATAAGATGCTCAACCTTCATAGTCATTAGGAAAGTACAAATGAAACCATAATGTATATCACTTCATTCCCACAAGAATGGCTACAATGAAAAATGAAGACTATAAAAAGCTTTGGCAACGAAATGAAAAAAATGGACACTTCATAAATTACTTGTATGAACACAGAATGGTGCAAGTAATATAAAAATTTTGAATTTCTTCTAAACACTAAACATATGACGACTATGGTTTAAAAAATTATAAATTTACCATGTGATCCATACATAACACTCCACTACTACTTATGTGCCCACACTAAGTGAAAACACATGTCCTTACAAAAATTTGCACATGAGCAGTCACAGCAGCATTACTCATAATAGTCAGGGAGTGGAAATAATCCAAATGACCATTAATTGATGAAAAAATAAAATGTGGTATGTTGCTACTATGGAATAGCATTAATTTTAAAAAAGTATTGGTGTTTGGTGCAACATGAATGAACCTTGATAACATTATGTTAAATAAAAAAAGAAAGTCACAAAGAACTGCAAAATACGTGTGGTTCCATTTAGGGGTAATGTCCAAAATAGGCAAATCCACTGAGAACATAGATTGGCGGTTGTCTGAGACTGAATGGAAGTGAGGAAAGAAATGGGCATGAAAGATGATTGCCAATGTGCACAGGGTTTCTTTTTGAACTACTGAAATGCTTTAAAATTAGATTTAATGGTGACAGTACAACTTAGAATGTTTCTTTAAAAGCAAGAAACTGTAGGATTTAAATGAATACATTTTATGGTATGGGAAATATATCTTAATTAAAATTGTTTCTTAAAATGACACAAGAAAGAACAAAATGAGTGATCCAGATCCCAGTGAGTATGGAACAATGATGTTTCTATAATCCAGACTGTATAAAACAGTGCTTAGTGCAAATCCTCTGTCTAATGAGAAATTAACAACCAAAATACATAAGGAACTCCCACAGCACAATAAGTAATAATTATAACAACTGGTTAAAAATGGACAAAAGACTTGAACAGACATAGCTCCAAAGAAGACAAACAAATGGCCAACTAGTATATGAAAAGGCACACTTGAAACATCATGAGCCATCAGGGAAATATACATAAGAGTCATGAGACATAACTTCACACCTGTTAAGGTTATTACTAAAGAAGAAAAATGGAAAGATAAGTATTGGCAAGTCTTGTATAATCATGCAGTCACTCTGATGAAAGTATGGAGGTTCCTCAAAACACTAAAAATAGGATTATCATATCACCCAATAATACCATTTACAGATGTTTGTTCAAAATAATTGAAAACAGGGTCTTGAAGAAATAAATATCTGCATTCCATGTTCTGTGCAGCATTTTTCATAATAATCAAGATATGGAAGTAACCGAATTTCCCAAAGATAGATGAGTGGACGAATAAATGCAGTTTATTTTTGTTTGTTTCATTGTATTTTTTATTTACATTCCACCTGAGTGAAGTCATCTGATATTTTTCTTTCTTCTGCTGACTTACTTCACTTAGCATAATCCCTTCCAGTTTTATCTATGTTGTTGCAAATAGCAATATTTCATTGTTTACAGCTGAGTAGTATTCCATTGTTTATACCACATCTTTGTTATCCACTCATACAGCACTGTAAACATCACCTTAATGAAAAATAACACAATTATAGAAACATATGGTTTATGCATACAATGGAATATTATTCAGCCTTTAAAAATAGAAGGAAATGCTACCATATGTGATGATATGGGAGAACCTACATGACATTATTCCAAGTGAAATTAGCTAAACACAGAAAGAAAAATATTGCATTTTCCCACCTATCTGAGGTATCTAAAATAGTAAAACTTGTAGAATCAGATAGTAGTATGTTAACTGCCAGGAGCTGGTGGCAGGGAAGAGGGCAGGAAGGGAATTATTTTTTCCATGGGTATTGACTTACGGTTATGCGTGATAAACATGTTCTAGAAATCTACTGTACAACATAGTGCCTACAGTTAACAATAGCATGTTGTACACTTAAAAATATATCGAGGGTAGAACTCATGGTAAGAGTTCTTCCCACAAAAAAGGAAAAGCATGTGCTATCAGAAAAAATAAAGTATCAAATTCTCTTGTAAAACTAAATATGCAAATGTTGTATTATTCAACAGTTATATTCTTGGACATTTAACCCAAACAAATAAAACTATACTCAAACATACACACACACAAAAAAAAAACACAGCCCAAAGGTATCCTCAGTCATTATATTTGTCATAATCCAAACCTGCATATGCCCAGATGTCCCTCCATGGAAATCTCCTTGCCTCTTTAAAGGGGCATACAACAAATAAGTGACTATCTAGGGAATTATGCTGTGTGAAAAAACAACCTCAAAGGGTACGTATTGTATTACTTCATTTATGTGACATTTGGAAATGACAACATCTGAGAAATGGAGAACAGATTAGCGTTGATAGCATTAATGAATGCAGGGTGGACACAAGGGACGTGGGAAAAGTAATTTAAGTCAATAAGTCAGTATGTGAGACTTTGTGGTGTGGGAACTATTCAGTATCTTTACTGGTAATGGATATACAAATCTAAACAGGTCAGAGTATTGTATAAAACAATACACACACACAAGTACAGAGAAAACTGGGGAAATAAATCTGAATAAAACTAGTATTTTGTTACATTGGCTGTGATATTATAGTTTAGTTACACAGTGTTATATATCTATTGTATTGTGTTATATAGTGTTGTTTTCTTGGTTGTGATATTATGCTATATTATAGTTTGATGCTAGAAATAGTTTAACAAGGAATGGGACGGCTGTCACTGAATGTGAAGGGGGCACTCTTTTCTAGCCAAATGCTAAGTTCTGTTGTGTGTTGTGGATTCTGAAAGCTGGAACAATGTCAAACATTTCTTCTTACTCTTATAGCTATATTATAAAATGTTACCTTGAATTTTGCTTTTAAAAGTATGAGTTTAGCTTCTTACCACTCTAATAAAAAGGAATAAATCACTTTAGTCCCTTCTTCTAAGCAAGCACTTCTTACTTTCCCCAATACTTGTACAGTTACCAAGCTGAGTCTAGGTGACCTATATTGTAAGCACTGGGTTGTTCAACATGGAACAATTTCTGCTACCCACTGATCCATCTCAAAAATAAAAAGAAAGAGCACTGCAGTGCTCTGTTGCAGCTACTGCGGGGGCGATGATGCTGTGGTTTATCTTGGCCTATGGAATGGGACTGGACAACTCTGTCTGAAAATACAGCCTCCCGTGAGATAAGCAGGGTTCAGACGGTTCTCGTTATGGCACAAACTGGGGTATGAATATGACAGTCTGAAGCACCTATGGAGCATATAAATTTTCTTCTTTTTATGGCGGTAGTAAAATTGTAAAATATATGCTTTTGTCAACAGAAAATAAAGTTAGACAATGTTTGAAATCCCTCTGGAACAAAAGAGATCTGTTCACAGTATCTGTGTAATGTTTACTGCTGCTTGCTTCCAGCAAGACAATTTAGCCTGAGGTCTTGTTGATTCGCTTTTATTACTGAGCTTCTCTTCATAAAGATACATTACCAAGCCATGTACACCCCCAAATGATGTCTTTATTTGGGACAGTTAGAGACCTTCAAATACAGTGCAATAAGAGCAGGTGTTTGGGTCTTCACACAAGCAGTTGTGCTGGAAAGTGAGGCTCTTTTTATTTTTAATAGTATTTTTAAGTAACATTAATTTACAACACTGTATATGACTCAGAAATATCGGATCCCATCCTTTTGGGAGTGTGCTACACTTCTTTCCCCACCACCAAAGCTCATTTTAATGAATGAGATGGGCAGCTTTCAAATCCGTCTTCTCAGGGCACTATAGAAGAAGCTTCCCTTGCAATTCATAGAAGTTGCTGCTGTTGTTTTAATCAATTGCTTACTTTAAATACTATGTCAGTTAAAAAATCGGGCTGCCAATTAGGTTATTTTGGGCTTTCTTCTCTTTCTCTATGGGTCTGGTCCTCTGCAGATGGAGATTCCTAAGGGTAGGAATCAGGTCTGGCTTTTCCACCTGGCAGCACCAGCCCCTGCCATGGTAGCTGGAGTCCAGAGAACACACAAAGGGCTTGGTGAATGTGGGTTTCTCTGGAGGGATTTAATTTTATGTTTTATTTCACTTTGTTTATTTCATTTTCATCATAATTCCCATTTTAGACTCTGCATGGTGATGGTGGTTCTCTTTTCATAGCCCAAGATGACACAAGGATTTTAAGATGAGGGAGATAAAAGTGACCCTGTCAAGGGCAACCAGTTCCATACGGACAGAAACCAGGCCATTTCACTGGTCAGCCACTCTCTTAATGAGTATTTCAGTGGTGACCTTCAGGACCTCTTTAGTCAGTGCAGTATTTTTATAAATCAAATTAATTAAATCACAGTGGGCTAGAATATCAACATGTTTGCCACCTGAGCTCTCTAGTTTCTAGAAGACCACATATAGCTTATGATTCTGTACTTCTGAAGAATCCTTGACCAGAGCATTATGAGTAGCTTCATCCAAATTCTTCCCAACTAGATCTGAAATTTATTAAATTGCAGAATATGCTTAAATTGTGTGATTTTTCCATCTGGCTTTTAAAGCTGCATTTTTGAGGAAGAACATCTGTTCATCACATCTCAGTTTTTACAGTTGAAACATCATATCACTGTTGGGATGTTTTCTTGCTTGAACTCATCTTCTGTCCTGGGAACTCTTAGAACTTTTATAATCAGCTATCTAAGCTGTTCTGCTGGAAGCTGCATTCTGCCAAGGGTAAATGAACTGGGCAAACAAAGTTTGGTGCTTAATTAAAATTTTTTTTTAGCTCATGAATTATTGTAGGTTCTAAACATAGCACAATGTTTTGAAATCTAATATGAATATTAATGTGAGAGAGACTGAGAATGCCAGATCAGTTAAGGGTAGGTTAGCTACTCTGCAGAAGCTGAAAAATTTGAATGTGTATCTATTGATCTATTAAATGCCTTTATATAAATTTCCTATCAGTCTTTCATTAAAAGGAAAAATCATTTATATCTGCATTGGCTAAACGCCATGTGGGCCATGTTGCTCATCTTTGTTAACCAACCAAAGAGTGACTTTGTATGATACAAATTACAAGAACATATAATATGGACAATTTCACATTATACATAAACAACCTAATCTAAAAAATATTTATTGACTCTGCTGTAATAGGGTCTGAAAAACAATGAAGATTTAGCTTAACCACCTACTAGTTTTATGATCTATAACATAATATATAACATTCTTAGGACTCTGCTTTTTATCTGTAAATTTTATACACACACACAGATACACACAGTCTCAAAGAGTTGTTTTGAGATTTAAATGAAAATATACACATACAAAAAATCAGCCATATTATTGTTTATCACTAGCCACTTCAGAAGAAAATGAACATGAGCCTGTCCTTTATGAGTTAATCTCTCAAGGGGAATACAGACTTTAGATCATCACAGATATATATAATTTTGATCACCGGTACTTGTGTAGCAAAGGCTGGTAATGTGTTGACTATGAGGACAGATGCCTTGTACCAAGGATGACACAGCAAAGGCGTGTTGTTCCCCAGTGGCCACGCAGCTGCCACCTCCACTTGAATACCTTGTGTCATTGATGCAATAGAAAAAGAAAAGCATCTTGTTGACCTACTCTTATTTTAAAAATTATAACTAAATCGGGCCTCCCTGGTGGCGCAGCGGTTGAGCGCTGTGCTGTAGAGCTGTCGGCAGCGCACAATGCGAGTTTGACGCCCAGCCAGGGAGATTCCCACATGGCACCGCAGACCTCTCCTGCCTCGCCCGCTGCTCCCCTCAGCAGTGAATTTCTGATCTGCCTGTTCTGCTCCCCACTCTGTCTCTGGTGAACCCTCTAGCTGCCCCACACCTCTGGCCTGTACCCCAGCTTGTATGTATGAATAAATAAATCTTAAAAAAATTATAACTAAATCATTCCACTTTGACATCTGCAAATGGAACATTATTTGAAAGTAGGATCTTTGCAGATTTAGTCAATTTAGGATTAGCTCTAAATCCAGTATAACTGCTGCTTTTATAAGGAGAGAGAAACGTGGACATAGAGACACTAAGGGAAATGGCCACATGAAAACATAGGCAAGTTGGAGTTATGCTACCAGAAGTGAAAAAACACCAAAACACCAAAGATTTCTGGTAACCACCAAAAAAATAGAAAGGTTATGGATGAAGTCTTCTCTGGACACTTCAAAGTGAACATGGCTGTGCTGATACCTTGATTTCTGATTTTTAGCCTCTAGAAAAAGTGCCAGAAAATTTCTGTTATTTGAAGTCACCTACTCTGTGGTAATTTCTACTACAATCCTGGGAAAGTAAGAGACCAGGCATAAAGGTTTGGTTCACAATGATACAGGAGTTAATTAACCAAGAGGACATAACCATCCCACATGAGTACATATCACATAATAGAGCTTCAAAGTACATGAAGCAAAAACCTGATAAAGCTAATAGGATAGACAAATCTCTCCTCAAGGACTCCTCAGGTCTAATATGGCTGCTGAAAAAAGAGAGCAAAAGAGACAAAAAGATAATTCTTCCATTAGTAAATCCCCTTACAGGCTCTTCCCATACCCCAAAACTTTTGCCTCACCAAACACTCTTAGCTGGATGGGAGACTAGGAAATAAATATAATCGGAGTTTCCCAAACAGATTGGAATTTTCTCATTAGGAAGATAAGGGAGAATGGGTGGTGGAGTGGCAACTAGTAGAATTTTCCAATGAGAAAAAACAAAACCTTATATTTAAGTGTGGTGTCACTAAAGTCAGATTACTTAGCTTAGCATCTGCTTTAATCACCTACTAGTTGTGTGTGTGTGGGGGGGGCATTTCTCGGCCTCAGTTTTATCATTTGTAAATTTTATATGTTTACATATACACACAGATACATTCACATACAAAATTTTAAAGGTTTGTTTCGAGAATTAAATTGAAGCTTATACATATATATACACACATATATATACGTATATATGTATATATGTTTATATGTGTGTATATATGTATATGTGTATATGTATATATACGTATATATGTATATGTGTGTGTGTGTATAAAAGCATACACACACACACACACACACACACACACACACACACATATATATATATATATATATATATATATACAAAAAATCAGCCATGTTATATCACCAGGCACTTAGGAAAACTGTTTAACATTAGCTACTAATGTGTTCATACCTTATGTCTGAGCAACTCCTTACTTCTTTACCCAACAGATGTCTATGGGTCAAGAGACAAGACAACAAAAGTTCGCAGTGGCAGTATTTATAATAGGCTAAACCTAGAAGGCACCCAGCTGCCCTAAGCAGTAGAATACACTTAAAGAACAGTGCGATAATCAAAGGGAATATTACACCCCCATAGATGTGACTGTCTTCTAACTATAGTCAGCAACATTAATGAATCTTATAATAGACTTATAAAATCTAAAACAAGCATAGCTAAATTATAGCACTGGAAGGAAGGATGGGTTACCTGTTGTAGTGATTGGAGAATTAAAGAAGGTTTCCCAAATATTGGCAATATTAAATTTCTCAACTTGTAAGGGAGCTATGTAATTATCATTTGGGGATTAGCCCTGAGTTATGCATTTGTTTTTCATGTTTCTGTATCAGTATCAGCTAGCAGTACTAGAATTAGTCTTTCAAACTCATGAATCTTTGATAGTAAAAGTGGGTGGGCACTAATGTATCAGGACAGCAGGCACAATGCAGGAATGTCCTTGCAAACCAGGATGTAGAGTCACCTTTCTTATGTGTAACAATAAAGAAGCTACTGGGAGAAAAGAAGGATGGAGGGAAGGAGGAAAAAAAAGAGCAAGAGGAAGAACAATGGTAGTGAAAAAAAATGAAAGAATGAAAGGGATGTAAAGAACGATAGAAGAAAGAAGGAGGAAGGAAGAAAAAGGGAGGAAGAGAGGAAAGAAGGAGAGAGGGAGGGTGGAGGGAGGTGGGGCAGAAGATGAAGGGGGAACAAAAAAGACAGACACAGATAGAATCAAAGAAGGAAATGGCCCACATTTAGAACAGGTTTCATCTCTATTTCAAAATCTGGTATATGTAATGAGAAACAATAAAACATCACCTTCTCCCTTTTACCTAGGTATGGGAGATGAATTCACAAGCAACACATAGAATGCATATAAAATTATAAGTGAATCATTCTGATTTAGTCTGAACTTCAATGTTCGGAAATCTAGGAAAAGACCATGTTGAAATCAGAGGAACAGGACCAAAGGAGAACGCTTTAGTCTCGAGGGTATGCCTCATAGTTCCTCAACACAATTATGATAGACGCTGCCGATCTTATATTACAAAGCCCAGTACATCCTCCTTCAGGGACTAATTTCTCTTTATTAACTTACTAACATTGGTTTCACTTATGATATAAATGCATTAAAGAGAAAACAAATGTCAGCCTCCAGATTACTTATTATCCAAATCAGATCCTAAAAAACAGATCCTAAAATGAAAGCAGATAGAATTCTAATAATTTCAAGTTATGTACCAAAAATGTTTGTTGTTTAAAAGAGACATTTATGTACCTGAAACTAAAATATTAGACACTCTGAATACTTTTTTCTTTTCCTTTGCCTGTTAACTTTAGAAACAATTTTATGTGAATGAAATATCCTACCTAAAAGAATGAACTTGAAACCCAGTTTGATCTAATCGCATTATATTGGTGAAATAAATCTCTGGTGTGCGTGTGGTGCCCCATAATGTTATTGTGTTTGTGGTTATTGTTGTGCTCCAGGGGAGTGATGGATGGCAGTGGGGCTTAACCCAATTTTACATCAAGTTCTCACTAATCTCACACCACCCCTTCATAAATCTGAATAATTTGTTACTGTTCTGCAACCCTCATGTGAGATCTAGAGAGGTTTTGGCCTGAAATTATGCATTATTGCAACCTCCTTTGAAAACGGTAAGGACTTTTATTGTTTTTATAACTGAATTATGTTTTCATATCTTTCACCCTGCTGTAGTGGGTATTGCTTAGCAACAAGTCTCCAAGACCCTGGGAGATGAGCACACCTCGTTAACATGCTAATCCCCATTCTCTCTAGCACCTGGGTGAATTCACTGCTGGCCACGCTGACTGGCTAGCCCAGCAGAATGGTTCCCTTTAACCTCTGAAAGTAATTTTGTGTTTCTGTACAGTGAAACATAGTGACTCTTGGTGATGTGGCAGCAAGTATCAAATATTAAGCAGTGCAGATCATCCAAGAGGGACCCAATATATATAAAAAGCTTTTTCACATAGGAACAGATTCATTTTAATTTGTATGCACAAACACCACTTAGTGAGGGAAACCCATGCCACACCACTGCATTTCACTGTCCTTTAAGATGTACACAAACGTAAACTACAAACAGAAAATGCTCCCTAGAGCACTGGCTAAGCTGAGAAATCTGTGCCATTTCTCTTGGCTGAGTTGTGTATTAGAGTACACTTTTGGAAGACACTAGATTTTAGGGTAAGCCCAGGGCAAAGGAAAATAAGTTCCTGTTAAACAAAATAAACAACTGTTTCGATGCATATTCATTGTGGCTTTGATCTTGTTAGAACAGACAGAAGTGCTTCTAAAAATACCCACCAAGATTCACAGCTCATTTTAAAAACAATTCTGAATCAACCAGAAGTTGTGTAGGATAAGCACACACCATGGACCTTACCCACTAAGGATTTAGTTCACAAGCTGTGCAAACATATTATGATAATTTCTTGGCATAATTTCTTGGTTTTAGCTATTTTTATCTTCTGTTTGGCCCAGACATCATGTGCTTCTGTAGGGAAGATTCCTCACTCAGTTCAACCTGTTGGCCCCCTGGGTCACATATGGAATTGAGGCAAGATGTACTTTTCTCATGGGTTTAATTTTTTGAAGTGGGTAATGTGCTTTAAAACCTATTAATCAGAGAAGGGGAGAATTGTGTGAGACATTCTGCTAGACTCAATGGAATATGAGGACATTTCAGAAGTCTGGAAGTATCACTCCTATGAATACGCCAACTTTTGAGAAAATTTTGTTAAATAGCATACCAGCGAGCAGGATCCCAATTCTATTTTTTTCTTTTCTTTCAAAGTACTAAATCGCAAACTCAAAAGTGGTTAATCCAGCCCTTACACCAATTTATATAGCTGTATCTGCCTATGAAACTGTTCAACCAGTCCCTCCCTCTGCACCAACAAGCATTTTGGAAAAGGTAATAAATTGCTTTAAGCAATTGTCAACTGAAAATTAAATTTAAAAGACCATTGGGACTTTGATATAAGCAATATTGTAGAATAAAGATTAACTAAAACTAAAATATGAAATGTTAAAATACGGTATATTAGGCTCATATAATTTCTGATATTCTGAAGTTTTTAATGGAATTCAAAACTATCCTGTGTTGGCTTCCTGTATTAAATTATACATACAAATCCACTCTGAGGGAAATGTAATTTCTTCCAAGCTCCTGGATCCTGCCATCCATAATGAATAAAATATTGTGGCTTGCTTTTATAAAGTTAAATGATTCTTTTCACGAGGATCATTTATCACCTAAAATCACTGAAGGATTTGTTTTCCTTCCCCCACTTTGTCATTATTTAAATATTTTTCATGATCTTTTCTGGTTATTCCAGTCTCTGTTGTAAATTATATGGGATTGTAGATAGGTCATCAGATCACTGAATGAAATTTCTATTTTGATACTGACATTACTCATTATACGAGCCCATAAGATTATTAACAACATCCGCACAAAAGGAGATTTAAATCTATGATAGCCAAGTCATTAGGTCCTTACCTTCTTTCCCCTCAAACCTCAAAGACTCATAACTATTTTAAAAATCATCTACTTACCTACCTACTGACCTGCCTACCTACCAACCCAGAGAAGAACAATAACCACAATGGCAAAATGTCACCGTGGCTATATACCATTATGAAGAGCCAGATAAGAAAGTGGAATAGAATAGGTGGCATTTTTTAAAAAGATTTATTTATTTATGCATACAAACTGAGGTACAGGCCAGAGGCGTGGGGCAGCAAGAGGGTTCACCAGGGACAGAGTGGTGAGCACAACAGGCAGATTGACATAAATACACTGCTGAGGGGAGCAGCGGGTGAGGCAGGAGAGGTCTGCCGCACCATGTGAGAATCTCCCCCGCTGGGCGTTGAACTCGTGTCACCGCTGCTGACAGCACCAGAGCGCAGTGCTTAACCGCTGCGCCACCAGGGAGGCCCCTAGAATAGGTGGCATTTAATGAATAAAAAGAAAACTTTTTTTCTTCTAAAAGACAATGGTCTCCATTTTGAAATGTCAAAAAAATTATGTGAAGGAAATTAAAATCTACTGTAGTCAGGGATTATAAAGGAATATCTTCAAATTCTAACCTGAACTAGGACAGATATATCCTTTGGCAATGGTGATAGAAAATATTTCAACAATTTCATGTAGCATCATGTAAACAGACAGTCAGATCTGCCACCAGGAACATAAGTGCCAGAGGCCTGCTACTGTCCTCTGGATGTCCATCTACGTCTATGCTAA
This sequence comes from Scalopus aquaticus, assembly GCA_004024925.1. Lineage (NCBI taxonomy): Eukaryota > Metazoa > Chordata > Mammalia > Eulipotyphla > Talpidae > Scalopus > Scalopus aquaticus. Next base: position 21,071 of record PVIJ01016254.1, read on the forward strand.
GCTACTCAATGATCAACAGAGGAAGAGGACAACATCCTGAGTGGAATATGTGCTGTTTCTCAAAGAGTAGGTTTTTCGATTGCTGAAGATTTTCCTGGTGGCAACTTAGAAAAACATCATAGTGGGGGAGCCATTGCTTTTCCAAGTCTTTGCAGGTGAAATGGCTCAGGCATTTGAATGTTATGTAGGGGCAGGGTACTGTAAAATGCAGAGGGCAATGCCTATGATAACATCAGAGATGGCTGGTTATTACAATGTAGCACTGTTCCTCTTAGAGGAATAATCAGGCACTGGGGAGTCTGATTATTTGGAAATAACAGATTGGAGCCTCTTTGGTAACCTACGAAAATGTATTTCTTTGGTAGAAGAGAGATATTGTTCCAGAGCTAACTCAAATGATGACAGAGTCACAAAATCAAGACCTTTGAATTCTCAGTCAAGGTGGTTCTGCAATGCCATGAATAGGGTCCTTGGCTGGGACAATCCAGAGTCTTGAAACATGGTATGGGAAGACTTGGTGGGTGGTCCTGAGGAAGTTGGTTCTGAGAGCTCACAGGACTTACAGAGGGAGCCAACATTACCACAGTAAGAACTAGTTTTTCTGCTCCATTATAGAAGCTACAGAGCCCTCTCTGGAAAGTAGCACGTGTTCTCCCTCAGAGATACCTACCTGCTCTCCTGTTATCTAGGACATAATTGTGTGAAATTCCAGCATAATCACATTGGGATTGATATTACATTGGGACTGATAAGTGAGGAGAAATTCAATAAACCAAAGGAAGTGCACTAGTAGGTAGTGCATACAAGAAGGAGGCAGGTGAGAACACTGGGATCTGATTTTGAGGAAGTTTGATCAAGAGGTCCAGAATATAAGATAGTATAAGCAATAATTCACTGATTTTGAGGTGCTTTCCCAGGGCTTGGCCTGAGGCAAGTGGTCAAGCAAACTCATTTTTAACATGGCTATTAGTGGCCTGGAAAAAAGCAATGGATGATGCTAAAAGACCAAGCTTCCCCATCAGACAGTGAAGCAAAGAATTAAAATGCTGAGGGACATGTGAATTGTGGGATGAATTAATTGTGTCATGAGAAGACTGAATAGACCCATTGTGTTCCATGGAAGGACACAGAAGACACAACACTCACCAAGGCCATTAGGATCTGGAGAAAGTCAGAGAATTATATGCTTTTGCTACATTAATTCAACTCTGGTAAAGACAGACAGTTGCCCATGGGACCACCAAGAGACTGGGAGTCTGGACAGTCATCATGAGTTGAGTTTGTCAGACCCACCTAACCATAAAATTGGATAGTCACAAGTTTTTCATAAAATGGAAATATGCACCTCGGATTGCACCCAGAGGGGGCTGAAGGGCATGAGTAAACTGCTTCAACAGGTACTCAGGACCCTCTATCAGTTCCTGTATTTGGCTGATGTGGTTAGCGCTGGTGGTCACTTCTGTTGAGCTAAGGGGTGAGGAGGGGGAAGCCTAAATTTCATTTAGAATAGGTTAGCTTAGTAAGTGAGCACATCTAAAAATTGTCAGTGTCTATATTAAATGCATGTTTAATGCTTTTAAATATGGAGATGAAAATTGCTCCAAAGGACAGAGCCACAAACTACCTGGCCATGCAATTTTTATAGAGGGGGTGGCTCTAGGTCTATGGCAATGGTCTGACTGAATGTTCAGACCTGGAAAATACTAGATGTCAGAGATAAGGAATTCTTCTAAAGAAATGTGGGTGAACAGGGGATGGATACAAAATTATCAGCATCCACAGAAATCATGCCATGGAAAAGGCAATGAATAACCGCATAGTAAAAATGTCTTAGACTACCGATGTCAGTTTCTGTTATTGCTCTCTTCAGAAATGCTACTGGAAGGCCTTCCTGGTGGCCTACTGGTTAAGTCTCAGTGCTGTCATCGCGACAGCCTGAAAACAATCCCAGGCCAGGGAGCTAACCCACACATGGCGCCGCAGACCTCTCCTGTTTCACCTGGTGCTCCCCTCAGCAGTGTATTTCAGTAGATCTGCCTGTTCTGCTCCCCACTCTGTCTCTGATAACGCCTCTCAGCCCCCACACCTCTGGCCTACACCCCAGTTCTTTTACACAACCAAAAAAAAAAAAAAGCCTTAAAAATAAAAACTGCCACTGCTTGTACATGAAAGTAGAAGCTACGGTAGCAGAGACAGAGCCTATTACGGAGCCAGCAGTATGAACTCCATTACCAAAGCAAATGAAGCGACTCATGCTTCCAAACATCCTATCCCATTATAAACAAAGACAAATGCTGACTGACTCCCCAATATGGCAAGATTCCTGGAGGAGACCAAATGGGATGAGCTGACTATATTAGGCCTCTTCCAACCTAGAAAAGTCTATGGTTTATTTTAACAGGATAAATAAATATTCCAGGTAGATGTTTTCCTTTCCTGTCCACAAAACCTCAGCCCATACTATAAGTTCATGGTTTATTGAATGTCTAATAATAGACATTGAATCCCACAGCACACAGTATCCACTTTATAGGAAAAAAATGTGGAAGTGTGCCAACTCAGGGTCACAATCATCAGAGTTCACACATTTTAAAACAAAAACAAAGTCCATGTTTTAAGATTTCCTAAGTCATTTGGATGATGAGAAGTTTGACTGCATACCATTTCAGGGTTTGTTTATTCCCATTCTATTATTTTTACAGGCTAGTTCTTCAGGACCAAAGGGCATTTAAAAGATTTGTACCACAGCTGCATCTCAAGTATTGAGTTTTGTCTCCCTATAACTTTTAGCTCCCCAGAGCACAGTTCAGTATTCCAGCTATCTCTAACTCATTGACGAGTGACTTCAGATATAAAGGTGATCAAGAACTTTATTATTATTTTATTTTTACCTCCATAGATCCTCCATTACCGGGCAGGTCATTTTGTTAGCATTTTGAAAAAAAGATTTTTTTCCCCAAAATGATTATTTATTTTCAGTGGCAAATTTGGTCAGAATTGCCTAATCCAACATTGGTGGAAGTAGAAGTCCTGTGATACTTCAATTCTAGGAAACCTGTCTATATTAGCAACATTTGAAAAGAAAAGAAAATGTAGTTTGACAATATGAGAGTGTTTCTGATTTCAATTCAAAGTTATAAGTCTCTTATGTAAATATAATAATCTATACTTTTTCCAAGTGACTCCAGAAAATAAAACAAAGAAAAACAAGCTAAGTTTCAAGAAAATAATTTAAAACGAGATATGTTAATGATTAGATTGTCAGACTGTGACAGTTTGCTTTTGGAGTTAGTGAGCTACCTAGCTCCGGATAGATCCAAGTGGGTACCTTTTGTCAAGGACCCAGACATAAGATATGACTTGTCTTAGAGACCTCTAGGGTCCCTAGTAAGTGAGATTCCAAGATGCTTTATCTCCAAGAGATAATGGACATGGCCTCTGAGTTATGCCTATACTCTGAATAGTCTGGAAAATAGTCAATTGTTTTGTAAGGAGTAACTCATCTCAGACTTGGACTTCAAAAGTGTACATTTTAAGACTTTTTTGCACCATCTCTCTGATTGATATGTCTCACGGGCAGAGTTATAAAAACAACATGCATTCTCTCTGCCTCTGTGAACATTAATTTGTATGCACATTTGTTACAGTTCAAGACCTGGAATAATGTCCTATAAACAAGGAGTAGCTATTAGCACATTAATTTGGATTCTCTTTAGAGTTCTATTGAGAAATACAATTATTTGTTAGATTAAACCCTTTTCCTTGAGAACTCCAATTTTCATGTGGAGTCAAAAACCCTGTTACAACTGCAAACTACAAATGATACACTCCCACATTTTCACATGCTTTCTATATATTTAAGTACTGTCTCTCCTACTAAGAGGCACAAATGACTGTAAAGGAGGAAAGAACCTTAAATTCAAGCTTTGGGTTGCCGATATTCTTTGGGTTGGTAAATTTGACTCAAGTAAAATTTCCTAAGTGATACTATTAAGTATGTAAGTGCTTGATAGCAAGTAATTTTATTTACTTTTCATGTGTATACAAGTCAGAGTTTATTCTAAATTGTCTAAATTCCCTCAAATACTGTTATCAGAAATAGGGAAAATGGAAGCTCGTTATTTCCTAAATTAGAATGTACACGCATAAATGATGAAATATTATTCCCTGGAGTTATTTTAATGGCAGAGTCATCTGGAAAGAATTCTGTTCTTTTTATTCAATGGGAGCTTCGGTTGACACATATATTAACATTATATTATCCTGGGCTTTTAAGAAAATAAACTGCTGAGAACTGATTTTTCTTGGACAGGTTTACCTAGCTAATCAGAAAAGAAAGTTTCAGGTTGTCATTCAGCTTTCTAAGAATGCATTTGCTCATTATGGAGGTGTAAGGATTTATGCAGTGCTTTCTCCACGATAAAGAGTTTCCAGTTCAAATGGTAATGCATTGCTAGTTCTGTCCAGGTATATTGCTGATGTACCCACTCACCAGCAAAGCTGCAAAATATATCCTTGCCTAATTTTTATTTCCTTCTCTTTTCTGTGGCCTTTATTTTTCTAGTAAAAGAGACCTCCCAGGTGCAAAGGATATGACTTTGCCCTTGTCCAACTAGAATATATCATCTGAATGGGGGACTTCAACTGCAAGAGCTAGTAAAACATAGCTTAGTAGCTATCACAACAGCAGCAAAATGGAAGTAGGTGGAAATGAAAGACATACAGAAGAGAAAAAACATTAAGCACTGCAGATGCACTGAAGGCCTATACTCAATGATTTTGTAAGAACAGAAGGCAATAATAAAAAAATAATTTTTGTTAAATATGTAGTCTTTTATTTTTGTGATAGGTATTCTAACCAGGTAATTTCAAAACAATCTTTTAGTCTTTAGACTAGTTTTTTTTTCCCCCAATTGGGTGATAATATATACACTTTATATGGAAAATAACTGAGGTTCAGAAAGATTAAATGATGTTGCCAGTCACACAAGCAGATGGTGATAGTAAGTGTATCTGAGCACAGCTCTTGTATACCCAGAATTTCATCCATCAATTCCTGCTGCGATGCTTTGTCATATTTCATTCTACATAAACAGCAGTGAAATGAGAGATAGAATGTGATCTACAACTCCAACCTTCAGAAATAAGCAAAAAAAAAATGTGAATCTAATTAATCAACTGTGCTATTGAAATCTTGAAATCATAATGAGACTGCTTAGAATGTTGTTATTTAAAAATAAAGGTACAAGAGAAGTAGGCTTATTATGTAGATGGAACTAATATACTATAGTTTTTTGTTTTTTTTTTAAATATATATATTTATTGCTATTTATATCTTTTACATTTTGTGTTCCCTTTGGGTAACCCACCACCAATTCACCCGTGATCCATCTCCGTGGTCCCTTGTGTCCTTTTCTACTCCATTTTGTGCCCTTATCCTCCCCCTCCCCTCCCCCTGATGAGTGTCTCTCTCCTATTTGGTTTCCCTATAGTCCTGTTATAAGTGAAACCATTCGATATTTTTCTTTCTTTCTGGCTTATTTCGCTGAGTATGATCCCCTCCCCTCTAATTCCATCCATGTTGCTGCAAATTGCATGTGTTTATCTTCTCTGAATAGTGAATAGTATTCCATTGTGTATATGTACCACATCTTCTTGATCCAATCACCTATTTTTGGACATCTGGTTTGTGTCCATACCTTTGCTATTGTATATACTATAGTTTTAAGAGTCATTCTCCCATAGGGCTGTACTTTCTATCTCCCTTTATGAATTGTATATTTCCCAGCTGCTTATCCCTCCTTAAGTTTAGAGGTTTTTCCATCTTATGAACCTCGTGAAAAGTACAACCTACTTCTCATAATAGAAGCAACAAAATGTAGAAACTATTTTTTCCATCTTTATTGATATGTAATTGTAGATGAGATGATAATACACACATTGAAAACCCTAAAAATGTAATGAAAAAGTTTATTACAAACAATAAATCAGTAAAGTGGCAGACTATAAAACTGATATACAAAAGTCTGTTGCATTCCTAAATGCAAATAATGAACTAGAAGAAAAAGAAACTTAAAAAATTCCATTTACAGTAGAACAATTATAAAATTTGTATAGAATCACAAAAGACCTTGAGTAGCTAAAGCAATACTAGGAGAAAAGACAAAAGGGGTATCACACTGACTTCAAACTGTACTACACTGCTACAGTAATCAAAAAAGTACAAAACTGAAACAAAAACAGAAACACAGGCCAATGGAATATAACAGAAAGTCCAGGGATAAATCCAAACAAATATGGACAGTTAATCTTTGACAAAGGAGCCATGACCACAAAATAGAGAAAGGAGACCTCTTTAGCGAACGGTGTTGGGAACATGGGTAGGCACAGTAAACAAACAAAAAATAAAAATGAAACTAGACCCATACTTAACTCCATACACTAAATTAATTCATAATAAATTAATGACTTGGGTGTAAGAATTGAAACTGAAATATTAAAAAAAACATAGGGGATACACTATAGAACATCTACTGCAAAGGTATATTTGGGGCAAGGGAAACAAAAACAAAAATAAATAAATGTGATTATATCAAACTAAAAAGCTTTTGTACCTCAAAAAGCAAAAAGGCAACCTACAGATTGAGAGAAGATATTTGTATATTACACATCTGACAAGGGGCAAATTTCTAGAATATACAAAGTACTTAATACAACCGAACAAGAACAAGAAACAGACTAACTAATCAAAGAATGGGTAAAGACATACACAGGCACTTCGGATGCAATTAGTGTCTCTAAAATACTATCAGAAACTTCATAAGAAAACTGAATATATCTTATTTTTTTTCTTCTTTGATTTTTTTCTTCTCCAAACCACCATTATCTTACTTGTTGACTTAAGTCCTAAATACCTCTTCTTCCACGTTTCAATTTTTATAAGATGAATAGACACTGGCTGGGTATGAAGATAATGGAATCACTCATGCTCTTCCTTCCTCTGTCTCCAGTTCCAATTAAGGGTTATCAGCTCCAACTTCATTCCATATTCCATCCCAAATAGTTCTAACTTTCTGTTTCTTTCTTAATCCTTTCTTTAAAATTGTACATGTATTTTTCTAAAACCCACATTGCCATAAGACTTCCAATTGCGTTTCATGACTAGTAAGAACTTATACTATGGAGAAAAGGGAACTTCTGACATTTAGAAGCAAATTCATCTCTTTGATGTTCAGTTTCATTTAGAATCTAGTCTAGTTCAACTGCCATCCAGAAAGACTTAAGAGTGTGTGTTCTTTGGCAATTTCAGTATTACAAATCATATGACATTCTACTTGTGGTAGATGGATATGTCATTGTATATGCAGGAACTTTTGAAAAACAATCACTCTGTCCTGTACTAATATCTTAAGAATTACAAGGTATAATTCCTCTAATTTATTTTTTATTCTTTCCCTGGTTTTATATTCATTTTGGAATTTTATCTGTTTTACCACTAGAACAGTCAATCAAAACGTCATCATTTTATTTCATCTGCATACATATTTATCAATATCTATCTGAGGAAAAAGTTTCAGTTCACTTCACTAGGCATACTTCTGCTAAAAAGGAACTGCTTGGAGATGTTCAACCTTGTCCATGAAATTCAAATTAGGGTTATTTTATTTCAGGATTTTTTCTATATATATAGAGGCAGATTTGTGATTGGCAGAAGGACATTAAAAGGAGAGAAAAGAAGATGAAAGAGACAGTAAGTGGTGTCCTAAAGTGTTATTATTACTAATCATCTAAATAGTTTTTGATTGACACATCAGATATAGACTTTTAAGATTGAATGTAAGAAACTGAATGTTAGCATAAGGTGGAACGGATTTATTGCTTTCTCAAGGTCAGGAGCACATAAGAATGAAGTAAAATGATTACTCACTTCTTCAAGAATGTACCTAAAGTATGTGTGATAAATTAGTTTTCCTAAAACCCTGAGGATAAGAACACCTTTGTGGTTCTACAGCATTCATTCTGTTACCCATCACTGATTGGTTGTAAGTTACAGGAAGCAAATCACACTTGCTTAGATAAATAGGGGAAGTTAGTAGCTCATAGAACCCAGAAAAGAAGGGTATTGTGGGAAAAGTCTAGAACCAGGGACTTGACATGATTTCTTTCCCAGCCTCCCATCTCTATTTCTGTGGACAATATTTTCTCATACTACAGATTAGCTCAATATGTTAAATATTTTTTAACTTCTCTTTATACCAAATAAATCGGAGTCCTATGTCAATCAATTCTATGCCTTACCAGGTGCAAAAAATACCTATTTAAATAACTATGAAAACCACCTCACTGTGCTTATCTTAGAGCACTAGAATAATATTGTGAATGATTAAACAATTATAAACATATAATTTGAAATAAGAACATTTTTCTGCCAGTTTCCTATATCAATGCACTTAGCAAACATTAATAAAATGTATATGGATTCACAAAAGTCCCTAAATAGCCAAAGTAATTCTGACAAAAACTAAGAATGGAAGATTCACACTCTGAGTCTTCAAATTATATTACAAAGCCTTAGTAATGATAATAAAAAAAGAAAACAGAGTGATATAGTGATGACAATTGATACACAGATAAATGGAATACAACTGAGGGGACCGAAATAAACCCTTATTTACATGGATAGCTAATTTATTTATAACAAATGAGCCAAGAATGCAGAAAGTCTTCAACAAATAGTTGGAAAATGGGACAGTCTCATGGAAAGAATGAAACTAGACAACTACATCACATCATGCACAAAAATTAACCCAAATGGATTAAGGATTTGTATGTAAAACTTGAAGCCATAAAATATATAGAAGAAAGCACAGGATAAACACTGCACAACATCTACTTCAGGTGTGCCCTTGGAAAATCTAGTCCAACAAATTAGGGAAACAAAGAAAATACAAGTGGAGATTACATTAAACTAAAAAGCTTCAGCACAGTAAAAGAGAACATCATTAAAACCAAAGACATTCTACTAATTTAGAGACTTATTTACACATCATATACCTGAGAAGGGGCAGATATTCAAGACTTAAAAAAAAACTCATACAATTCAACCAAAAGAAAACAACTCAATCAAACAATAGGAGGAAGAGTTAACAGACACTTCTCCAAAACAAACAAACAAACAAACAAACAAAAACCACACAGATGGGCAACAGCCACAAGAAAAAAAGCTCATCACTTATCACCAATGAAATGCAAATCAAAAACCAAGGAGATACCACTTCATATCTTTGAGAATGCCTCACATCAAAAAAGTCAGAAACAAGTGTTTATGAGATTGTAAGAAAAAGGAACTCTCCTACACTGTTAGTGGGAATGTAAACTGGTTCAACTATGAAAAACAGTAAGAAGGTGTGTCAAATTATTAAAAATAGATCTATCATTTGATCAAGCAATTCTGCTACTTAATATGTATCTGAAGAATATGAAAACACTAATTCCAAGGGTTGTATGCACTACTGTGTCCACTGCAACAGTATTTTCAACAGCCCAAGGACATATGAGTGGATTAAGAGGATGTGGCACCTCTACACAGTAGAATACAACTTAGATATTAAAATGAAAATATGAAATCTCATCATTTGCGACAACATGGATAGCAGTGGATGGGATTACACTAAGCAAAAAAAGGTCAGAAATAGGAAAACAAGTATCAGATGGTTTCACTCTTACATGGAATATAAAGGAACAAAGCAAAGGAATAGACCAAACTAAACCAAACAGATCCAAAAATATGAAGGCAGAATTAAGGTTCAGTGGTGGGGAGCGAACAGGAAGGAAGGCCAGTGGACGATGGTGGGGAATTATGGGTATTGTGGTGATGGGCATGATGTAGTAACATACATCTATACCATACAAAAAGTACCACCTCAATAAAAAATTATAATTAAAATATAAATAATTGGTCTTCATTCCTGCTCAATAAAAAGTTAAAATTTATCAAGTGTTTACTTTTCTGGCTTACTTGTATTATCTCATTAAGTAAATCCTCACAACAATTTTATGATTAATAAATATTATTCCCACTTTACAGATGAGATATTACAGAATAGAAACCTTCAGTATCTTTTTTCCTAGGCCACACTACTAGTAAGGGATAGAGCTGGGATAAGTAATAGAAGTTCTTTATAGAAAGTAATCGACACTAAATGTCATATTCAGGGAGTATTTAAATTATAGCTACTCCATTAGAAGTTAATTTATGTTTACAACTTTCCAGAATGTCTGGGACACAGCAAAAGCAGTAATAAGAGGAAAATATATAGCATTACAAGCTCACAAAAAGAAACAAGAAACAACCCAAAGAAACAATTTAATCTCACATCTCAAAGAACTAGAAAATGAACAACAAAAAACCCCAAAAGACAGTTTAAGAAAGGAAATAATAAAAATCAAAGCAGAACTAAATGAAATGGAAATTAAAAAAACAATCCAGAATATTAACGAGACCAAAAGCTGGTTCTTTGAAAAAATAAATAAAATAGACAAACCACTAGCCAGGCTTACAAAGAAAAAACGAGAGGAAACACAAATAAATAGGATCATAAATGAAAAAGGAGAAATCACAATGGACACAGCAAAAATAAAAAAAAATAATCAGAGATCACTATAAACAGCTATACGAAAACAAGTATAACAACCTAGAGGATATAGACAAATTCCTAAAACTATACAATCACCAAAAACTAGACAAAGAAGATATAGAACACCTAAACAGACCAATCACAAGTAGTCAAATTGAAATAGTAATTTAAAACCTCCCCAAAAACATAAGCCCAGGACCAGATGGTTTCACAAATGAATTCTACCAAACATTCAAAAACGAAATAGTCCCTATATTACACAACTCTTTCAAAAAATTGAGAAGGAAGGAGTACTACCAAACACATTCTATGAAGCAAATATTACTCTAATACCAAAACCAGGCAAAGACAACACAAAAAAAGAAAACTACAGACCAATCTCCCTAATGAATAATGATGCAAAAATATTTAATAAAATCTTGGCCAATAGGATCCAACAATGCATCCATAGATAATAAACCATGACCAAGTGGGATTTATTCCAGGGACATAAGGATGGTTCAACATCCGAAAATCAATCAATGTAAACCAACACATCAACAAAAAGAAAAATAAAGACCATATGATCATATCAATAGATGCTGAGAAAGCATTTGACAAAGTACAACACCCATTTATGATAAAAGTCCCTGAAATCCTTGGGATAGAAGGAACATACCTCAACATAATAAAAGCCATATACGACAAACCCACGGCCAATATTATACTCAACAGCGAGAAGCTGAAGGCCTTTCCCCTAAGATCAGGCACAAGGCAAGGATGTCCACTCTCACCATTACTTTTCAATATAATACTGGAAGTCCTAGCCAGAGCAATTAGACAAGAGAAAGACATTCAAGGGATCCAAATAGGAAAGGAAGAAATTAAACTGTATCTATTTGCAGATGATATGATAAGATATATACAAAACCCTAAAAACTCCATAGAAAAACTACTCAAAATAATAGACCAGTTCAGTAAAGTAGCAGGATACAAAATCAACGCACAAAAGTCAGTAGCATTCCTCTATGCAAACACCCAATCTAAAGAAGAAGAAATTAAGAAATCCATCCCCTTCAAAATCGAAACCCAAAAAATCAAATATCTGGGAATAAATCTAACAAAAGACATAAAGGACTTATACAAAGAAAACTACAAAACTCTGTTGAAAGAAATACAAGAAGACACAAGAAGATGGAAAGGCATTCCCTGCTCATGGATTGGAAGGATTAACATTATCAAAATGGCAATCCTACCAAAAGCAATTTACAGATTCAATGCTATTCCAATAAAAATCTCAATGACATTCTTCAAAGAAATAGATTGAGTACTGATGAAATTCATATGGAACCACAAAAAACCTCGCATAGCTAAAGCCCTACTAACTAAAAAGAAAGAAAACAGAGGAATTTCACTCCCTGATTTCAAACTATACTACAGAGCCATAATAATTAAAACAGCATGGTACTGGAACAAAAACAGACAGAAAGACCAATGGAACCGAATAGAATACCCAGAATTAAAGCCACATATCTATGAACAACTAATCTTTGACAAAGGAGCAAAGAATATGCAGTGGAACCAGGACAGTCTATTCAATAAATGGTGCTGGGAAAACTGGACAGCCACATGCAAAAAAATGAAGCTAGACTACTACCTCACACCCTGCACAAAAGTCAAC
>PVIJ01016255.1:0-33364 GCA_004024925.1 Scalopus aquaticus
TCCTTGATTATAAGTGATGTTGAGCATTTTTTCATGTATCTGTTGTCCATTTGCTTTTCTTCTTTGGAGAAGTGCCTTTTGAGCTCTTCTGCCCATTTTTTGATTGGGTTATTGGCTTTGTTTTTGTTGAGTTGTGTGAGTTCCTTGTAAATTTTTGTTATCAGTCCTTTATCAGATGTATTGTGTGCAAAGATCTTTTTCCAGTTGGTAGGGTGTCTGTTAGTTTTGGTTAATGTCTCTTTTGCTGTACAGCAAAATAGAATTTTTTTCCTTTTAGTAGATTTAACCAAGTGTGTGTTACACACTACTGCAGCAACCTTTTTTTTGCAATGACTGTTTTTCAAAATGTAAATGATATTAGCTGTTAGTTAAGGAAATGTTTAAACTTGACAAACTGTCTCCTAAATTAGGCTGAGCTTGGATTTTGGTCTGGGCCCCACACATAGTGTCTAATGTATATCATCCCTGAGAGGTGGTTATGAGGCTTAAATAAAAATATTCTGTGAATGTTCGTTATATATCCTAATGAACTTTAAATTCATGATTCAGGGGCAGGACTGAATAATGTTGATTAAGAGTTTTATTTTTCCACAGTTGAACCTTAAAACCTCAGTTTTTGAACAAGCTCTCAGTGTTAGTGTTTAAAATTTGCCTAACCTCTTTCAACCAGTAAAATGGATATACTGATTGAGTAAAATGAGTATGATAATAGTGTCCACCTAATAACGATGAGCAGATTAAAAGAAATAATGCCGGTAAATCATGTGGCCAGTGCTTAACATGTTAGGTCTTAAATAAATATTTGTTTTATAAATTACAATTCTGTAGGATTCTCAGGGACTATGGAGGTCTGAGAGCAAATGCACACGTAAACAAAAATGCATTTACTTCAAAGCTGACAAATTGTAATAGCGTTTGATAGTTTCACAAATTAAAACAATACAAAATAATGTATTGCTCACTAGTTGTATTCAGTTCTTTTGAATTTTCTGCTACCCTGAGGTAAATCAGTTTCCCAAAAGTCTCAGTAACTGACTAAAGAATCTTTTGGACTCATCTAATCCACAGATTTCTTTACTTTGGTAATGTGTGTGTGTGTGTGTGTGTGTGTGTGTGTGTGTATGTGTGTATAGTATAGTACAGTACAGTATAGTATAGCATAGCCCTAGCTAACCAATTTTAAAAATGAGGTATTATTGTTAATAATTCAAATCTTACTGAAGCCATTTACCAAAAGGTCATTTCTTGCCATGGCTAGCATATTTGTGAACATGGAACACAGTTCCTACACTTAACTAATTTGCAAACAACATCCTGCAGTGTCACATCATTATCACATGAAGTCCATAGTTTATTTTAGGGGCTCTCCTGTGTTGTACATTCTGTGGATTTGGATAAAGGTATTATGATGTGTTAATAATTACACTATCATACAGAGTAGTTTTACTGCCTCAAAAATTTTGTGTCTTGCCTGTTCTTTTCTTTCCCCCAATCTCTGCCAACCTCTGATCTTTTTAGTATTCCCATGGTTTTACCTTTTCCAGAATGTTATATAATTGGATTTATACAGTATGCAGTCTTTCAGATCGTCTTCTTTCTCTTAGTAACATACACTTAAGTTTTCTCCACGTCTTTTCATGGCTTGATAGCTCTTTTCTTCTTAGCTCAGAATATTCTACAGTCTCTAGACATACACAATTTAGTTATCCATTCACCTACGGACAGATATCTTTGTAGCTTCCAAATTTTGACAAAGATGAATAAATTCCCTATAAATATCTCTGTGGGTTTTTTTTATTTATTTGTGTGTGTGTGTGTGTGTGTGTGTGTGTGTGTGTGTGTGTGTGTGTGTGAATAAAAGTTTCCATTCCTTTGGGTAAATACCAAGGATTGTATTTGCTGGATTGTATGGTAAGAGGAAGAGCCAAATTCGTCCAAAGTGGTCGAACCATTTTACATTCCCACTAGCAATGAATGAGAATTTCTGTTGCTCTACACCCTCACCAGCATTTGATCTTGTCATTGTTTTAGATTTTAAGATGTGTGTAATGGAATCTCACTGTTTTCATTTCCATTTCCCTAATGATATATGATGCTGAACATCTTTTTATGTGCTCATCATCATATATCATCATGTATCATCATGCAGGCAGCTGCCATTCATGGAGTTACTCTGCTGGGATTAGGATTAATTTGAGAAAGCTAGAATGTAGTTTGGGGCTAGAACTCTTAGAACTCAGTATAGGGGCTGTTTATTAATTAGTATAGAAGTGTTTTCACTATTTTAATAATCTAATAAGGGTATTGGTTGAATATTATCTTTCATTACACAGATCTGATAAACTGTTATGATTCAGTAGATTCCTTTCCCTGGGTTTTAGAATATTTGGGAAGACTCTTGAACAATTCCTCTAGTAATTACTTAAGCTGAAGCAGAGGACTTGGCAAGCAGAGGACTGGTATTTATTTGTTCACTCAACAACTGTTCTGAGGACCTACTGTCTACAATGTCCTCTGCTAACTGCCATGATAAATACAAAAATGATCAAGTCATGCCTCCTTGTCTTCCAAGGAGCTCATGTCAGCTTTTGGCTGGCTGCATAAGAAATTAAATAAGAACTTAAGGTTGGGCCTACCTGGTGGTGTAGGGGTTAAGTCTTTGCACTATCATCACTATAGCCTGAGTTCAGTCCATAGTCAGGGAGCTGACCCATATATGGTCCGCAAACCACTCCTCTCTCACTCGCTATTCCCCTCAGCAGTGTATTTCAATAAATCTGCCTGTTTTATTCCTTACTCTCCCTCTCTCTCTCTGGTGAATCCTCTTACCTCTCCCCTCCCCATACCTCTGACCTATACCCCAGTTCTTCTCAAAAAAAAAAAAAAAATCAAATACACATTCACACACAAACACATAACAGGAATCATTACTGATTTTAGCAGGAACATGGAAATTGCTGCCATTTGTTTCTTCTGTGGCCTTTTGTGGGGACTGAGGTCCATGATCTAGGGTGAGAGGGCTATAAAATATAACAGTTAAAGAGTATGCTTTGTCTTGTGAGCACAGATGCCAGACCCCTTTAGAGTGTGCAACTTTGGGGGACCTGGAATGCCCTTTGGTCTGCCTGCTAACAAAAACAGTGGCCAGAGCATCGTCTTGCATTGGCTCATTATACCTTAATCCACACAGGAGAAGCCATGAGGAACAGATGTTATTGTGCCCAAATTAGGAGATTGAGATTTTAGGGGGTACATATGCTCATCATTGCCTCTGGAGAGAGGGAGATTGCTGTACTAACTTGGAATATAAACAGCTCTCCTCTGGAAAGAGGAAGAAGAGAACTTGATCTTAATCACTCTTGAACTTCTGCAAAGAGGTTCATCTCTAAAGCTTTCTGGAGGAATACGCTGTCTCTAGCCTCCAAGATCATTTGCAATTCAAATATCTCTTTGTTCATAAAGGTAGTACTGTATAGGAATATCAGCTGAGAATTACCTTCCAACAGAAAGGAGAATTACAGGCCAATTATGAAAATATGTGTAACAGTACTGAATTAATTACTAGAAATAGAACCCAGTGATATATAAAAAGAATAATATAGTCCTCCAATTGGATTTAATCTGAGATTTAAGGTTTGCCTAACATTTATTTTTATTTAAAAAATAATTTGGAAACCTTGCTTTTGACTAACACTATATAACATGGACTGTTTTTTTGTTTGGTTTTTTTTGTTGTTGTTGTTAATTTTATTTGTGTCTTTTACATTACTGTATATCCCCCATAGGTTTCCCACCACCAATTCACCCATGTACCGTTACCATAGTCCCTTGTGCTCCCTTCTCCCCCATTCTGAGCACCAGTCCTCCCCCATCTCTCGCTGATTGTCGCTCTTGTATTTGGTTCCCCTATATTCCTGTTATAAGTGGGACCATTCGATATTTTTCTTTTTCCTTTTGGCTTATTTTGCTGGGCATGATCCCTTCTAGTTCCATCCATGTTGCTGTGAATTGCATGTGTTATCTTTTTTGAATGCTGAATAGTATTCCATTGTGTATATAACATGGACTGGTTTATCTTTACATCATAAATTTGAAAGATCTGTTTTCAGAAGTTGGTTAAGAGCAGCACAGGACTCTAAAAGAAGGGAGCATGTAAGGTGAGCCCTTTGATGGTCTAGGCTTGTTGGGGACTCTCTACCTGGAAACACATCCTGGACAGTGAATCAGGAAAAGGAAACTGAACCAGAACAAGGTGATCTAACTCAGTTGAAAAGACAGAAATCAGAGTTTGGGGGAGCTGAGGTAGTGGGAATTTGAAGAAAAGTACTCTAGAGAACAGGAACAAAGTTCAAAAAAATCTGTAGAGGGGTCCTCTGTAGGCTTTGTCAAGTAATGTGATATGTAAGCATAGAGTAATATTGAGAAACAGGCTTGAGCGCGTGTTATCCTATTCTTCCTGGCAATATTAGAACCTTTGGAGGAGTATTTCTTTAATGTTATAATTTTTACGTAATGTTTACTTACCATCAGAAATTTCCCTTTTTTACCAAAGCAATGTATGTTTCTGGTCCTAGATGTATAAAAGTACAAGAATAATCCTAGCCCAGCGAAAGATCTTCTAATTTAGAGTTGTTACTGCATGTTCACTTCAAAAAGAAATAGTGCCTCTTTAAGAAAGCTCCAATTCTGAACCTCTGCTGAGTCCTTAAATCTCAAAGAAAGTTCTCCCTTAATCTTAGAACTGAGTTCAATTTTTTTGAGCTTTGAATTCCATTGTAATCTCTGTCTGGAATACTAATCTTTACCACTTGAGGGGACACTTAGCATTATGATTATTTGACAGTAGAGGTTAATCCTTAACTGTAGGTTTGTGGGTGGGGGCCTCCTTAGAAAGGTACATTCTGGCAGGAACTTTTAGCCACAAATATTTAGGGGTTTTTCGTTTCAATTCAAGGAGCATGTGAAATGAATACAGAGTAGATTATCACACGTACGTGTTTATTCTTTAGATGGCAAACTCTTAGAGGGCAGGGTCCTGTATTCTTCATGACTCTCTGAAATATATTATGATTATAAATGGATAATGATGAAATAATTTAAAATTTTGTATTTTGAAAACTTACATTATAAAAAGAAACTGGTAACATCTGAAATGTCTTTTATTTTGTCTTTGAGCCTGTAAGTAAAAATGAAACAAAGCAAAATACAAGCTGGTCAATTATTAGCATTCCATTTAGTCTATAATCTCAATACACAACTATGTACTTAAGCAGCTTAATCTGCAATTGATGGTTGAGTCGCTGGCTTTAAATGGTGACAGTAGTTGCCCCTTGTCTGACCTGTTTATTAATATCGTCAGCTTCCTGCTCCTCATTAACTCTATTTTCTATAGTTTTGGATGCATGTATTTTCGCCTGTCACAGAAAAATAGAATGATAGAAAATAATGAATATGGAGTAGACCTTGAATTATAGATCCTTAAGGGACTCTATAAAATGAATCTAACATGTTAAATTTATGGATAAAGAAAGTAACATCCCAAGACAATAGAGATATGCCTCAGGCCACAGGTAGCTAATTGCAGAAACATTTCTAGAAAACCTAATCAGGTCACCAGACTCCCAATCAATTTTTCTTTCTATTGTATTTGTCTTTTGCATATGTTTAAATTGGGCCAAGTCATTACTCATAAGCATTCTAATTTTAACATTGGTTATAGGAAAGTTTTAGAGGATTCAGTTTACCCACTTTAGGGCAACCTCTTAGGGTTACCAAGTGACCCTTGAATGAAGTCTTAGATGGCTTGACACAATTTCCATCTCAGTTTCATGAACATAATTTTAACCTGCGCCAGCTCACAGATTAAGGAACTCTGATCAGGGAGTTTATCTGGATTCCTATTTCAGTTTTTAAACAGCTTTAGAGAAGTATCACTAAAACAAAGTAAACTTCAGATATTTAAAGAGTGAATTTTGCTAAATGTACATGTAGCACTTGTGAAACCATCATCATTATCAAAATAATGAACTTGTACATGACAACCAAGAGTTTTCTCACAGCCTTTTGCAGTCTCTCCCTTTTGCCCCATTCCATCACAACCCTGTGTGACTATTCTGCCTTCTGCCTATAGATTACTTTACATTTTCTAGACTTTTGCATAAATAAAATCATACAGCATGAAATCATTTTTGTCTCCTTTCACTTTTTACATCATTATTTTCAGGTTCTCTTATGCTGTTATTGTGTATCATTGGTTTATTTACTTTTATTAGTAAGTACTATCTCTCTATTAGCTATACCACACTTTGTTTACCCATTCATCTATTGATGGATATTTAGGTTGTTTCCAGGTATGTTATTACAAATAAAGTTACTAGAATACGCACATACAAGTCACAGTCTTCTACCATCTAGGAAATTAATATTGTTAACATTTTGAACTATTACAGTGTTTCTCACTGTTCTTTTCATTATTTCCTCCTTAAGATGCCATTTTAGATATTATTTTACTGCTATCCCAATAACCCCATAAAATTTTAATGCCATAAATGTAACTACATATCTATTTACACACAGGTAAATAGACCATCTGTGCTTTAAAAAGTCTCTATAAGAATCAAGTTTGTACTCTGGGGAGTTCTATTGCCCTGGTTGAAAATGCATGGCCTATTACATTAAGACATTTCCCTCATTATGAAAGTGTATTTTTATGTTGAGATGTAACTGCAAAATTGATTTTAAAGCATTCTTTTTTTTTTTTAAATAGTTGCACTTTTATTCTTTTTAATTTTTTTTTATTCACACATACAAGCTGGGGTACAGGCCAGAGGCGTGGGGCGGCGAGAGGGTTCACCAGAGCAGAGCGGGGAGCAGAACAGGCAGATCAGAATACACTGCTGAGGGGAGCAGCGGGCGAGGCAGGAGAGGTCTGCCGCGCCATGTGGGATTCTCCCTGGCTGGGTGTCGAACTCGCGTCGCCGCTGCCGACAGCTCCACAGCGCAGCACTTAACCGCTGCGCCACCAGGGAGGCCCGATTTTAAAGCATTCTTATTGAAGTCTTCTATAGTCTTAAATAGCATATGGTATGAAGAAGATCCTTATAATGAGCAGTAATAAGCTACTGGATAGTTAGTCTTTTTAAGTTAAATACTTTTAAACTAAAAGCTAACTCATTATGAATATGAATTTCAAAAATTAAAAAAATGATGAAATACATATAACAAAACTTACTGTGTTAACCATTTTAAAGTGTACTGTCCAGTGGTGTCAGTTATACTCACATTATTGTGCGACCGAACTCCAGCAATGATTCGGAAATTGAGCTTGCAATTCTGAAGCACCATTCTATTAAACAGTTCCCTGTTCCCTTCTCCCTATACACCCTGAAAACTGCCTTTCCAATTTCTGTTTCTGTGAATTTTGACTACTTTAGATAATCCATATAATCATCACAGTATTTGTCTTTTTGTTTTCGCATTTTTCATTCAATATACTGTCCTCAAGTTTCATCTATGTTTTAGCCTCTAGCAGAATTTCCTCTGTTTTTAAGGCTGAATAGTATGTCATTTTAGGCATATACCACATTTTGTTTATTCACTCATCTTTCAATGGACATTTAGATTGGTCTAACTTTTGGCTATATTTTAATAATGTTGTGATGAATATGAGTGTATAACTTATATCTCTGAGACTCCGCTGTCAATTATTTTGGAGATGTAATAATCTGAATTTCAAAGATGAATTACACAAACACATTTCCCAGGGTGGGAATAATAGCAGAAAAACAATTACTGACTGAGTCTAACACTGAAAGTTAAAATTCATATTCTTTTTTGTGGCATTCTCCTGACAAAATATAATCCATCTGTATCCCTGAGTTTGAGGTTCCAACTGGTTAAGAACAATTTTCATAGTCTTCATGCCATTTCTCCCATTTTTTGAGTTACTGTTTTGTACTTACCTGTGCTTAATTGGAATACATGTCAAATAATTGAAGAAAGAAAGGGTTAGTATATTTTGTGAGCCCCTGTATAACAAACATTACTTTCACACACATGCAGATTATGTTACAGGATATAAAATTCTTGGATCACAATCTTCTAAAATGACTATAGATATTGTTCTATTGTTTTCAGATATTTAGGCTCACAGAATAGAAATTTGTGGTTGGTCTGGTTTTATTGGTTCTATATAGCTGAATTTTTGTGGAGTTTTTACTTTATTCTTCTAGTTCAAATATTTTGCCACAATACATCTATTTGTAAGTTACATTTCTTAAAGGTAGTAAATTTGAATAACTGGAAGTATTAGTTTTTATTTTATAGTACTTTTAAGTAGTAATTTAATTTTAAATAGGAAAACTTTCGTTAATTCAGTTTGATTATTGTTTTACTCCCAGTAAGTCTGGTTTCTTCACTTATATGCTTAGATTGGATCTCTACTCATTGAGCATCACTTCTATTACCATTTTTCTAATTGTTGTCAGTTTCTTTCCCTTTGCATTCCAAGTGAGTTTTTAAAAACCGGCCTCTATGTCCTTGATTGGTGTTTTTGTTTCCAAATTCTGCCCTTTACTACTTCCTCTGTACATTTTAATTCTGTTACTGTATACTTTATATACTTTTATACTTTAGAAATCCTCCCTTATTTCACCTTTATCTTTTAAAATTTCTTTGTAGCTCATTTGTTCTCTCATTGTCTTCTTCTTCTGCTCTATAAAAATCATGATTTCTAAAAACATACCAAACCAGTTTTCTTTTTCTTATGTTTTTGCTCTTAACTATTCTAACAGGCTCTCTTTCTCTGTGTCTCTCCAGTCTTGCAAGCATATTTCTCTTCACAGGATCGATGTTGATGTTTCTTCTTCAACCTGTTTTTCTTTTTTTGCAATAAGAGAATGAGTGAATTTTCCTACATCTCTCATTATTAGCAAGGCTGTTATTAAATGTCCTCTTCAGAGATATTGTTCTATGATACTTTCTTTTTTTAAAGATTTATTTATGCATACATGAACTGGGATGTAGGCCAGAGGTGGGGGGGGTGGGCTGGTGGTGGTGAAAGCATTCACCAGAGACAGAGTGGGGAGCAGAACAGGCAGATTGACTGAAATGCATTGCTGAGGGAAGCAGCAGGTGAGACAGGAGAGGTCTGCTGCGCCATGTGGGTTAGCTCCCTGGTTGGGGATCGAACTCATGCTGCAGTGGCTGCAGATAGCTGCAGATAACTGCAGATAGCTTCATAGTACTGAGACTTAACCTCTCACACCACCAGTGTGGTCCCTTCTATGGTACTTTCTTGTGAACTGTTTCCAGTTCAATCAGCAATGTTAGCAGGTTTTTATTTTTTTCAGTTTTGTTGAATTCATGCAGATCTTCCTTTTCTGACCCCTTCAATATTGAATATGAAAAACTACTCTTGCAAATATGCATTATGACTAGGACTTTTCCTGCCTCTTCCTCCACCTCCACTTTAATTATATATTCATTCCTGGGAGGATGCAAGGTGCCACCTCCACCCACAACCTTTGCTCTGCTGCAGTTGCTCATCTCCTAGTTGGTATATAGACCTGGTGTTTTTTTGATCTACAGGTTATGTACCTGTGGTGTAAGAATGTTGTCTTTTTTCCAGTTAATAGGTTTCTTTCTTTCTCATGGTATAATGTGTATAGTTATTGTTTGAATTTGATTCAGTTTCACCAGTTAAAATTAGTAGAAATCTAGGTGCTGGTAATACCTTGACTTTTATTTCTTGCTTTCACTGCTATTGTCAAGTTTATGTTTCTTTAGAATTATTTTATTAAGTAGGATGTTTACATCACAGGCTGATGCTATTTCATACTAAAAGCATTTATTGCTGATGTATAATCAGAAAACTTTGATTACTTTTATTTAATATTATATTTATGTCAAATATTATATATATACATTGTCTATGATCATGGACATAAAAGTGCATGTAAACAGAAGAGTCCCATAAAATGCTTACCATGTTGGTTTTTAAACAAGTGTGGCTTAATATATCAGAAACTCTGTAGAGTACTAGTGGTGAATAAAGTAATAAATTGACTAAAGCTAGCTGAGTTTGAAATAGGAATTAACATTTGTGAGTTATCCATATTCAAGCTATTTGAGTTTGAAATAGATTGCCATGTAATAGGAAAAACCATGTAACACAGGGGCTGATGTATAGAAACAAATCAACAAACAATATTTTCTTTACCTTTGTCCCATTGGTCCCTCTTTTCCATCATTCCTTCTTTCTGCTTGAATTTTATCTAAGATGTGAGGTGTAGTCATAGAACCTAACAGCATATAACATTTTCTCCATTATGCTCAGTGGTGCAGATGAACAATGTCTAATTTGTTGAAACACACACACACACACACACACACACACTCATCCTCTTAAGGATGAATCTTTAGTTACTAATTTTTTTTAAAGTGATGAGAATGATTTGCTTTCTATGCTTATACTACCTAATCATGGCAATTCAGTTGGAAGCAACTGTCAAAAGCAATGTCACTGATTTCAGTACAAAAGACTACAAATTTTACATCACGCTTCCCTACAAGTGATATCCCTAAGAGTAATAGAGTAGAGAAATATCTTTGCTACTCCTTTTCTATCTTTATCATTTTCCTCAGTACTAAAACTTTAAAATTATTCCATTTAGTGTTGATGTTTGAAAAAGTACTTTGAACTTGGGCACTAAAAACTATACAGGTTGACTGTTACTCTTCTGTACACCGTGGGTGGCTAACACATTAAACACCTCTGGTGTCTTGAAGAACAATCAATGGACCATTAAACAGCTCTATCATGTCATAAAGCCATATTCCTGACAGCAGTTGACCCATCCCATCATGATCCTCCCTGCACATCTTCTGAAATAACACTTCGACAGTTTTATGCGCCCTTGTGTGGCTTGGTAATGTGATCTCAGAGTGTAGGGATCATGTTCAGCTCAGATATGTTGACCTGTGGTCAAACAATGGACAGTATGTCAGTCACAGGATTCATTTCCAATATGAGATTTTTGTTTTAAATGATGACATCTTTTGGTATATGTCACTTTTGTGTAAATCTTCAGCTGAAATCATAATTTTGAGGAAAAGAGATGGGTAAATGTATTTTTGAGGGTTTTTTTTCTCTCTTAATGTGTGTACCTCCGTCAACTGCCAGTCAAATCCATGGAATTCACTTCATGCATATCTCTGGGAATGCTTTTGGTCATTAGAGTCAAAGGAAAAAAGGTGGCAAACAAAGTAAAGGGTAGTGACAACTTAGGCAGCATGGTAGGTGAATTGGGTGATGCACAATTGGTTGCTTTAAAAGATGGGTAAGATACCGGAGATAGGTCAAATAGGTTAGATGAGGGTGGACAAAAGAGTTTAGGTTTGATGTGAAAGCAAAGATTCTTAAGAGTAGAAACTTGACAAAAGCAGTATTTTAGGAAGATTAATAAAAGCAGTAGACCACAGGGAAACCTGAAATTGGGAATGGTTAGAGCTAAGGTGATTTAATTGTATTTTTCTAAAGTCACGATATGAAAGCCAGAATGCAAAAGGTTGGTGATACCCAAAGAGGGAGAAAGCAAATTCAAGAGAAGATAGGTGAAGAATCACTGTAATTTGGATTGGCATGTGATTGCTTAAATGGATGGGCAGTAGAAATCTACAAATTAAGTGTATTAGAATGTATATACCTAAATCTTTCTCCTTAAATTATATTTTACTGAAATGGCAAATAATATTAACTCATAAATTGTCAAATACAGGCCACCACCATCTAGAAAGTTACAGAAAATATGTTATTGAGGAGAAAGGTAATTGAGATTGGAAGTAGTGAATAGAGATAATGACTGGAGAACAGAAACAGAGTCCCCTCTCTCCAACAGCCTTGAGATATACAAAATAAATACCAGGGATACAGAGGCTTTGATACTTTATCCCTCTGACCATGGGTGTGAGGAGCCAGGCTGGACTCAGGTCAGAAGATTCTAGTAGGTACTTACTGGCTTGGATTTATCAAAGCAGACCTAAAATTCCTTACCCTTGCAGTGCTAGAGAGCTTGTTGGAGAAATAGCAAGGTAAGGTCTTACTGTAAGACACATTCATTGTTTCTTCTATAGCAGGCTCTCTTCTAAGACCTTTGCATGTTTTCATTTGCTCATTATAATACTTCTCTTAAAAAGTATTCTTAATAGTTACTATTTTGTAGGTTAGAAATCTGAGACCCAGATTTGTTTTATATAGCTGATGAATGTTAGAAAGGAATTAAAACTCCAGTAATCTGACTTCCAGATCTCTAGACTCTTAGCACTATGTTAAATTGCCATCGTCATGATACATGAGTAGAGATATCCTTAAATAAGTCAATGAAGTTTACTCAAAGTTTTATCTACAACAAGCATTAACAATGGGGCCTCATTAAAATCAGAATGTGAACATCAGTACAATATTATTCATTTTCACACTTGTATTAGATAATATTGGCACTTGCTTTATATTTGTCCCTATAATCTATCTTACTTTACTTGACTCACCTACTTTCATCTATGGGCCTTGGGCTTTCCATGCCCAGAAGATTTATTGGTATATTGGCAAGAAGCAGGTTTATAAAACATCCTGACACAGGCATAAGGCCTCATTAGCCTGTAGTAATTGGAGTTTTTCATAGACTGTCTTCCTGATCTTCCAATAGTCCTTTTTCTGGGTGGACAGAATTTCTGATATGCTATGTGCTATGGAATGTCAGTATTGACATTGCCTGGGAACTTGTTAGTAATGTAGAATTTCAGATTCCACTCCCGGACTATTGATTCAGAATCTGCATTACAATTAAGACTTGCAGATAATACATATGCACGTTCAAGTTTTAGAAGTACTGATATAAACGACCTTTGCCTCTCCTCCCTGACATTTCTGTGAGGTACCTGATTTCAGATATAATTTCTGATCTGCTGTGTAAACTTTGTTACTGGCACCTGGGATCTATTGGTTTATAGATATCTGCCTTTTTGCAGAGCTCAAATACATCCCTGCCCAGACTTGTAAAAACTGCATATTAACCATTTTTCATCCCTGATTTCTTTTTTTTTTTTTTTTAAAGATTTATTTTTTATTTATACATACAAGCTGGGGTACAGGCCAGAGGTGTGGGGCGGCGAGAGGGTTCACCAGAGACAGAGCGGGTAACAGAACAGGCAGATCAGAAATACACTGCTGAGGGGAGCAGCGGGCAAGGCAGGAGAGGGCTGCCTCGCCATGTGGGATTCTCCCTGGCCGGGCGTCGAACTCGCGTCGCCGTTGCCGACAGCTCCACAGCGCAGCACTTAACCGCTGCGCCACCGGGGAGGCCCTTCATCCCTAATTTCTTATTCTATTTCCCCCATGATCTGCCCCATTCATACTCTTAGAACTAGAGGAATGATAATAATTGTACTATTTTATTATTTCCTTTTCAAAAATACAGCAAAATAAAGATCTATAATCGAAGGAGTAATTAATCATTACAGAAATTCCTATTAATTTTTCAGCCTAACATGTTAGTTGTTTTTTATTACTATAGTGCTACAGTAATAAACATAGCCCCCCCATTATTGCAAAATTTGCAGTATGTGGCATCACACTTAAAAAGAAACTTGATCGTTCTTAATTTTTCATTATGTTAAAAGACAAATAATCATTTATCAGCATTCAGTGGGTAAAGTAAGTGAAGGTCTTTAGGTGCCTTTCTCGAAAGTGTGAAAGAGGTCAATTGGCTATTTTCCTCTGTTGTTACTTCTAGGATTCCTATGGTGTGTAGAATATTTATTCAATTTAAGTATTAGTCATCCATGGGAATTTCCTGTGTAATAACTTTTACAAGTATAATTTCAAAGGAGAGCATGGAGGTATATTTATAGACATCCACCCACACCCCTTTCCCTACAGAGTGCACTTTGCAAATGCTGCTGTCTCTTAGAAGCGCCAACATCAGGTGGAGTCTAAAAAGAGAAATTGTTTTTCCTGGTAGAGTTACAAAAAAATTTTACCTACTAAGTTTAGAAAATTGTGTAAGGCTAGGTATAGAGAAAAGTAAAAATTCATAGTAATTTTAAAATTATGTATTTACAATTAGAAAATTAAATGATAGAATTATGAGAAATAAGGAATTATTTATGCATCAATTATATCATTCGAGTAATTGTTAATATCATATTCCCTGAGGTATTTTTATAGGCATACATTGAAGAATGAATACAGAGGTCCTGTCAAATGACTCCCCATGTCTCATTATTTCTACTGACACTGGCAAAGGTGAGGAGTTTGGAAAGATTCTGCTCTCTTAAAGAGTTTGCTGTAGCATACAGAATAAAACTTCCGGGAAAATCACAGAACTCTTTGAAACATTTTGAAAGTAACCTTTATCCTAAGCTGTTCTCCAAAGGTAAGTATTACAATTACAAATACATGCTCATTTTTCTGTGACTGAATTCAAGCTATTTTTATTTATTAAGGTCAGCCCTAATAACCTCACATTAACTTGATTACCTCTGTGGAGACCTTATCTCCAATAAGGTCACATTTTGAGATGCTTGGTTAGGACTAGAATGTATGAATTTGAGGAACAGGGAGAGCCAGCAGAACACAATTCAACCTATAACAGTGATCATAGGTTGGTTTGCCTGGGACAGGCCTGGCTTATAGTGTTTCCCTGAATTAATTACTAACAGTATCCCTTTCTTTTTTTTTTTTTAAAGATTTATTTTTTATTTATACATACAAGCTGGGGTACAGGTCAGAGGCATGGGGCGGCGAGAGGGCTCACCAGAGCCAGAGTGGGGAGCAGAACAGGCAGATCAGAAATACACTGCTGAGGGGAGCAGCGGGCGAGGCAGGAGAGGTCTGCCGCACCATGTGGGATTCTCCCTGGCCGGGCATCAAACTCGTGTCACCGCTGCCGACAGCTCCACAGCACAGCGCTTAACCGCTGCGCCACCGGGGAGGCCCCCAGTATCCCTTTCAATGTCAATAATGTACCACTTTGGTGGGGTGATAAATTACATAATCCCTCTGATTAGGAAAATGCAGGAAGGCTTCATTAAATGCAGAGGCCTCAGAGGGCGATTTTAGCCAAAACCTGGAAGTCATCTAATAATATATTGATAAAGCATTTATGCTTGTCTCTTTAGTCATGTTACTTATTCATATAAAAATGCTTTTATTAATTAAACTGCACATTATGGTAAGAATCTATGACTTTTACCCACATACTTAGTGGGTACCTCATATTTTCAAGAGTTTGAAAACAATAGTTTCTCAAAATTTTTATGCATGCATACAAACATGTAGACTATACATGTATAGTGATATATATGAATACACATGTATGCATGTATGCATACATTTGTAAGTTGATATAATAGTTCCCTTTGAGGAGTTACTCTTTTGCTACCATCAATTCCCATAACATCTCTCTAAGCAGTGATGGGATATTAATGGGAGAATATAAGGAGATTTTTGTGTAAGACAAAGTAGAAGATAGAAGAAGGTAAGATGATAGTAGCTCCTTACAGGATAGAAGCAGAGGACACAAGTGCCTTGTGTTTAACCAAATGCTCTTAGTTAAACAGATTTCTAGGCAGAGTTAAGTCAGTTTTTTGAGCAAACAGAGATCCTCCTAGTCCTCACTCTGCCTAGAGGAAATTATGGGAGTTTCAACAAACAAACAGAAAGGAGATAAGGGGATTTTGGTTAATTTAAAAAACAAATGACAGGAGATAAGAGGCTTTTAGGAAAGATAACCTGCCATGTCAGGTGAGGGACCCAACTAAACTATAAAAGGGAGGGGGATGGGAACCGGTAGTCTTAATGCACAAAGGGTGAGACTCCTTGAAACTGGAGATGTGCTGAAGATGTGAAAATATAAATAATTTCAGGAAGAGATGGCAAGAAAGACTTTAAGGCTAGGATCTAGCCTGGTTTCTATTCTCAGCTGCCAGAAATGCTGACTTTATACTCACTAGTGAGTGATGTCATTGAAGGATGAATCCAGGACTCCTGGTCTTTGTTATGTAGGACACATTGTTATTTCAGCACTCTCCCAGTTGGGCAAATAACATCAGTGGAAGATGATACATTTTTATACATTTCAACATAATTTCTTTTTCCCCACTATGTAAGTACTTTTTAAAAACTAAGATATGCATTAGGTGTATAATTTAAAATATGAGATTAAATCTAATTATAATGTTGATCACTACCGCAAAAAGAATTGGTATAAAAGAATTCTCCAGGACTCCAGTGGATGACATTTCTCCTTCCCCCATCTCTCTGTCTACAAATACATCGATTGATACATGTTGAACACTGCTCCTTCTTTTGAGTCCTACACTCTCATTTCCAACTGGCTGTAGGACAGTTTGCATACATTGTCCTGAATTTAGATGTAGTATCGCTAACAGATTTTAAAGATTACCATCCTTTTCCACAAAGCAGTTCGCCTTTTTGAAGTTCCAAGTTTTTTCATTATTGCTACTACTTCCCTAACAACATCTCAGCATCATTCTTTTCTACTTATCTTTTAATCATAGTTGCCCATTAAATCCGTTACATTGTTTTTCTGTGTGACCCTGTTCAAGATCCTATCTCCCTTTAAATTTACACACCTTTGTTCACACATTCAGTCACTGCTCACCTGCATTAAGGTAGACAACCTCCTGACTGGGTTCCCTGCTTACAAATATTTTCCTGGTTCTACTCCATTCTAGATCGTATTAATCTCTTAAAAATCTTTTAAAAATAAAAGGTTGAATTGGAGGATGAATCCTGGACTCCTGGTATTTGTTGTGTAGGACACATTGTTATTTCAGTACTGTCCAGGGTGCACAAATAATGTCAGTGGAAGATAATGATGCATTTTTATACATTTCAACATAATTTCTTTGCCCCATAATTTCTTTGTTCAAACACTTCTTTAATTCTAGCAGAATAAAGTCTAAGTTCCTAGCTGACAACCAGACATTTCTCTTATCTTAGTTTCTTCCTTATCGTCTGTTATTATAATTTATATCTTTAAGACAAAAAAATGCCAGTTATTTATAATAATCCTTCTTCATCCTCCTTAAAAATGAAATAATTAATAATTTTTATTTTATTAAAACATATAGCTAAAATTTCATGAAAGGAATTTGTTCTTCTTGGTTTTTAACCTTAAAATAATGTATACTTCCTAGAGATTAAGTCTTCAATAATACTTTCAGTTTACTGAATATTGTAAAAATTTGCATTACAGATTGTTCTCGGTAAAGAGTATGCACACTTCGTAGCTTACCATTCATCTATTGTTTTAAGTAGAAGAAGCATTGTTATTTGTTCTTCACTGCCTAGTCAATCACTGACTTCAAGATGACCCACACCACTTCTGAGAATGTGATAATCTAAGTCCCTTCTCTAATTATGCTTATTTGAAATGAAGGCTTTCAAGAATAGATGTCCTAAACTGGAACTTAAAAGGTCTTTATCTTTGAGAAATTTAGAGGGAAAAATAGAAGAGTAATCTGGGTTAAAGTAGCAGTTAGGAAGGTTGAAATAGTCACTATATAAGTGGAGGTAATGAGACTTTCCCGGAACTGGGAGAATATGGGCTACAGAACAATAGAGATAAAAGTTATACAAACTGTGGAGTTCAGTGAATACACCTTATAATGAGGACATGATCAAGCAGCTTGTGGGTAGGGGAATAATGAAGATAATTAAATGCTTTTTAAGGATTAGTCTGGAGTTATATGTGCAGACTAGAATGGAGAGAGAAACCAGAGCTGATACATCAAATAGTAAGCCATGTTGTTGTCCATAAGAGATTAGGCTTTCCTGAAGTTTCCTGGCATGGAAATCAAAAAGGCGAGTCAGATAAGACAATTATTTTGTAAGAAAAATTGACAAAATTTATGGCAGGTGATGAAATTCCAGGTTCATTTTAAACATTGTTGTATCACTGACCTGAAAATAGGAAATCAGATACTAGATGTTGACTTTAGAATGATAAATTATATTCAGACATACGTAGCTGAAATGTGTGATCATAGAATAACAAAGTAGAGACAGAGAATTTAGATTTAAATATAGGAATGTAATTATTAGTGTATGACCAAGGGATACTCTGGGACCCCCTATCTTGTACACTCTTAAGGTGACCAACCATCCATGCACATAAAGACAAAGGAGATCTTAGTGTGAAAGACTGTTAATAGAATTGATGTGCGCAGAGAGAGAGAAGAAGAAAGGGTAATTGTTTCCCAATGAAACACTCAAATTACCTATCCTTTTATGGGCAATGCCCAGCCAAACAAGGTTAGCCCAAAGAGGGGCCACTGAGTCTGAAAGCTTGTCACAAGTCTAAGTTACCTTCTGGCAGGGAATCATAGGAAAGGAGTTCTGAAGCAGATCCCAAAAAACTGAGACAAAAGGAGATACCACGTCAGAATAATGGCTGCCATTGTCAGCCTCCCCATGTGTCTCCTCTGCAGTACCAGAGTGCAAGTCAGGTTGTAGGAACAAGAGGAATCCATTTCTTTCCTCCTTCATTTCCTGAGCCCGTGCACCTTCTGTGTTATATAACTTCACCTGGCCACTCAGCTCCTCCCATCTTTAAGTGGGGCAGGGAACTTGGTATGGAGTTGTCTCTGGAGCATAATTATAATTAAGAGTCATTAGCTTAGAGACAATGATTGGAACTGTAAGAGTAAATATGCTCATTAAGGAAGAGATTATAAAGCAAGGTGAACAGAGGACTAAGAACAGATCAGAAAAGTCCTTTGCTCCTCAATCTAGATTTGTTATGTATTCAAATATATTATCTTGATGTAATTTCCTTTCTGTCCCACTGGTATTTTGACTTCCTTGTCCTCTATTTTCCAACTCTTGGTGTACTCTCACATTAAGAGAATCACAACTCTTTCTCTGATTTCCAGAATTTGCATCTCTTTGATTTTCATTAGCTCTTCTGGATTCTGACCACACTGTTGTCTTGTTCCTTTGCATTTCATTTTCCTTCCCAGGTGTTACTTCACACTGCTAACAAAATTCTCATAGTTCCAAGTTTTAGGGCATTAATTCCTAATAAGAACATTTTATTCAGTGCAGCATTTTGTTTGTGTCTCACACTCCTTTGTGTACTTGATTGTAATAATGATAGTGTCCAAGAAATTTCTGCAAAGTTTAGGAACCACATAGATGAGGGAGGAAATGATCTATATTATCATTCTGTGTTTGCCTACTTATGCCCTACTTTGTTGTCAAACTGTTGCAAGAGTTGAGATCTATGGATTCAGGACATGAGGAATTTTTCCTAGGAGATCAGTGTTAGTCTCTATCTTATTTTCTTTACATACAACATGGAGATCAAAACTTTCTTTTGGGCCAAGGCCTGTGGTCTCATTTAATCCTAGATGGTTTGTTCCATTTGGATAAAGAGCTTCTGAATTTTTTCCAAAACTATGTGAGGAACTATAGAGTGATTCATGTTCTTTTTTGTTTGCATGAAGGCTTTTAAAGATATACAATAGGATGAAATAAATACCCTGCTCCTTAATAACAGGCAGAACAAACAAATAAACAAAAAAAAGCACAATCTGGATCATTGCAAAAATGAGTCAGAAGAATGAATCAATATTAGTATGAAACCTTGTTATAACATGCTGTGAAATGAGATGATTAAACCTTCCAAGGAACAAAGGTAGGGCAACCTAGTAACTTCCAGAGGACTTTGTCACAATCATTAGAAAGGGAGTTCTAAATCAGAGAGCTGAAGTTTTGGAAAGGTTCACAGCTGAACTGCAGGGTAAATCTCAACAGTTAGGCTTTGACATTAGGAGTCAAACCTACTGACTTTTCTCCATGGTCTCTTATATGTCCTCCTCTGTGCCTTCCTTCCTCTAACCTGGTTTTCAGATTCCTTTTTTTAAAGTTTTTCCTGCTGATGAGATTTTTGGCATCTGTCTGAATGTTCTTTCTTCTTTCTCCTTTTCCTGTATTTTGTGTTTGCTGGGTTTAGAGGTTTTTAGTTGTTGTTGTTGTTTTGCTCTCTTTTAAGTTTGAAAAGTGAATTAAAACTTTAATCTCTCTCTTTAATCAATTTATTAATAAATTATTTTAATTATTTAATAAACTGATTACACTTTTTACTAGAAATAATAAAAAATGAGCAAAAATGTATAAAATATAGAAATAAGAAGAAATGATAAAAAGGAACAATGAGGAGGAAAATTGGGGAGGATGGATGTAAGAACAGAAACAAAAAGGATATGATGTGGACCAGAGCAGAAGGATGGGAAAGTGCAGGTAGTGATGGGTGATATGAAAAAAATGTGTTAATTAAATTGGAGGAGGTTCAGGTTTCCAAATTGGCATATTTGGTTAAACCATCTGGATCCAGCTATTAGTTCTTTCTCATTTATCACTTTTTACATTATCTGAAACTACTTAAAATTCAGTGTCCAATAAAAAGAAGCACCTTTAAATAAAGTCTCTTAATTATTCACACCTTTAGTTATTTACACCTTTAAACCACTAATACTAAGAGGTGTTAGAGCATAAATATTTCTCTCATACTTAAGTCAATATACTGAAGACCAATCTCTTGTTTGATAGCCAAAGAATTTTCTACAACAAAAATACTATTATTATCTTATATTAAGAATTCTTTTAGAAAACAAAAACACTAATTTGAAAGGAAACCTGCACTCTTGTGTTTATTGCAGCACTATTCACAATAGCCAAGATACGAAAACAACCCAAATGCCCCAAAACAGACTAATGGATTAAAAAGTTGTGGTCTATATACACAATGAAACACTACTCAATGATGAAAAAAGACAAACTCATGCCATTTGTGGCAACATGGATGGAGCTAGAAGGGATTAAGCTAAGCAAAATAAATCAGTAGGAAAAAATAAATATCAGATGGTTTCATTTATATATGAAATAAGAGAAACTGAACAAAAGGTAAAGAGAAAGACAAAACTTGCAAGCTGATCATAGATCTGAGGCATACAGCAAAAAGTTGGGGGGAGAGGTCAAAACGGGAGGGAGAGCAAAGGGGAATATGGTGATGGTTTGCAAGTGATATGGTGGTGAGAGAGCTATGGGAAATACCACTGAAGGGAGAAACCAATTACTCTACAAAAATGAACAATGATGTAAGAAAATAAGTAAATTTAGAGAAAAAAATATGTTTAAAAGCAAAATAAATATCAGGAACTACTTAAAAAAAGAACTCTTTATTAAGGAGTAGCATCATTTTTTTAAATAGTATTATGACTTTTTGCAAAATTTCTATTTTTAAGCAACTTTGGCAAAGTGTAATTAACATATAAAACACATTTAAAGTTTACAATGTGACATGTTTTGATATGACTATTCCATTCATTCTTAACTCACTGTCAAATTAATGGGCATATACATTACTGCTAAGAATGTTTTTATAATACTTTGTACTTCTTTTTCATGCCCTTACTACCTTTGAGGCAACATTGGTCATTATACATGGGTTGTGTTTTGTAGAATTTTATGTGCATGAAAGCAAATAATATATACACTTTTTGTCTGGCTTCTTTTACTCAGTTTCATTATTTTTGAAGTATAGCCGTGTTGTAGTATATATCTATAGTGTGTTCTTTTTAATAGCTGACTAGTATTCTATTTATGTCTCTACCATAGTTTATCTATTTACCTGTTGATGGACATTAGGATTGTTTCTAGTTATGGCTATTGCAAATAGAAAATTTTGAACATTGTACAAATTTTTTCTATGAATACAAGTTTTTATTTCTCTTGGGTAAATGTCTAAGAATAGAATGACTAAAGCATATAGGTTGTTTCTTTTTAAAGAAACTTCCAACATTTTTTCAAAGTGGTCAGTCATTTATATTTCCACCAGCAGTGTAGTAGATTTTCTTCATATTCTAAACAACATTTGGTGTGCTGGGTCTTTCTTATTTTAACAACATTAACAGATGTCTTGTTGTAGCTCACTGAGAATTTAATTTGCATTTACCTAATGGATATTGATGTTGAATATCTTTTCATTTGTTTACCTATCATCTATGTATCATTTTTTGTGAACTATCTATCTAATTTTTTTCCCATTAAAAAAACGATGCTGTTTCCTCCCTGTTATTAAATTTTGAGGGTTCTTTGTATTGTTGATATAAATCCTTTATTAAAGGATTCACAATGTGTGTCTCAATTTATTTAACACTTGTTTAATTCCTTTTAGTAATAGTTACAGTTTTAAGCATGTAGAACTTCAATTGTTATGAGATTTATTTAAAAGTATTTAATATTTTTGTTATTCTTGTAACATTGAACATTAATTTTCCAATTGTAGCTAATAGAAATGCATTTGACTTTTTGGTATATTAAACTTATATCCTACAACTTTGGTAATAATCTTTTATCTTTTTGTAGTTTAAATCTGAATTTCTACATAGATGATTATGTCATTTAGAAGTAAAACAATTTCACTTCTTTGTTTTAATTTGAAGTTTTTTAAATTTACCTTCCCCCTACCTTTTGTGCACAATGTGTAAGTGAAATGGTAAGAATGGACCTCCTTTTTTTTATGTTCCTGATCTCAGGGGGAGATCATTCAGTTATTCACTATTAAGAGTGATATTTGTGATACATTTTTTATAGGTGTCCTTTATTTGGATGAAGTTCCATTCTACTGTATCTTTGTTTTTGAAGTACCTTTCTTGTAGGTTTCATAGAGTTGAGTCCTGCAGTTTTATCCAATCTAAAAATCTCTGTCTTAGACTATTTAAACCATTTACATTTAATGCTATTATTGATATGGTTATGTTTAAAGATATCTTCATGTGATTGGTTTCTAATTATCCATCTGTTCTTATTCATTTAAAATGTTGACATTTTTATCAAGGGTTTCTTTCCATCTCAGACTCTACCACCGTCCTGTCTGGTTTTGGAATAAACATGGAAACAGCAACTAAGAGCAGAACTTCTCATGATATCTAAGTTTGGGGCCTTCCTGATTTCCATTCACTGTTTCTTTCTCTGCACCTCAGGTTCCCTGTCCCTTGAATGTACCACTGACCTTAAGTAGTAGTTTAAACAGCTTCACCTATATGCTATTTCATTCAAATGTTGTATTCTATAATTTCTTATCTCCCCAGTGAACTAATTTATTGCTCTGCTAGTTATTTGACCCCATCTGCACCTTCTTCATGGGTTGTCTATTTTCTTCCAGTCTATCAGACCATGCCTATCTTCACTCTCTGATATATTTCATATATTAAATCCTCTTCAATAGCTTACATTTTGTTCCAATTATCTGGAAAAAGCCAATTGAAGATGAAGCTTGTAACTATATTTTCTATATCTACATCTAAATAACAGAGCACTATTGGAAAATATCGTACAAGACTTATTTCATTTTTTTTTAATGATTTCAGATGGACTCAACACTGCAAACCAAATTACTCATGTCAACATATTGTACCACTGTACTGGTGGGAGAATTAATTTAAGGAAAAACAGTTTCTTTCTTATGACAGGAGGCATGGTACTTAAATGGATAAAGTTATAAATATGTATGTAACTTGACAGTAATGGGGAAATAAAAATGCCTTTTATTTATTCTAGGTGGATAACCATTCCATAAATAAGGGATAAACATTAGTCAAATCATGAATTGTTTTATTATATGTTTGCTAAGCCTTTCCTATGAAGAAAGATGATAAGCATGAAACCATGAAAAGTGATAAAGATCTAGAGTCATTTCTGATGCTGCTGAAATGCAACAACAATAGAGAGGAAGTGATAGGAAGTCTTATCTAGTTAAAACAGGGCCAAATAGGCAGTACAAATCTTGTGATCCCAAAGTAGCCTGTGATTTTTCTCATACTTTTGCACAGTATGAGAATTAGATGGTAGAGAGTTGTGGGATTGAAAGGGGCTTGTAGCAGAAGACTCTATCGGAGTGCATGGACTGAGTGACTGGCATTGCATGAGTATGGGGGTATCTTAGTGATGTCCAGCACAGAAGAGTGAAAACTGTCACAAATGATAGTTAATAAGTTAATAAGGGCCTCCCTGGTGGCACAATGGGTTAAGTTGCAGCACTATGAATCTATGCAGAGCCACTGCAAGACTAGTTCAATCCCTGGCCAGGGAGCTTCCCACGTGGTGCAGCAGACCTCTCCTCTCTTGCCCACTGCTCCCCTCGGCAGTGTATTTCAACCTGCCTGTTCTGCTCCCCACTCTGTCTCTTCTGAATCCTCTCACCCTCCACACCTCTGGCCTTACCCCAGCTTGTATGCATAAATAAATAAATCTTAAAAAAAAGTGATGTATGGCAACAGACATAAAAGTATAGGTTTTATTTTTCAAAAAATCATGAAGGGACTACTCTGTTCTTCCTTTTGAGATCAAAGTAAAGAAAAATAGAAAAAGTCTAATAGCTGACGTGCCTGGCTTCTTAACCTCTGGTCCAATGAACACTTAAAATTTAGGATAATTGGAAAAATCCCTCAAATTATATATCTTTGTATATATATATATACACACACACATATATATACACACATATATATCTTCATATAGAGAGAGATCTTTATATAGAGAGATATATAGATATATTTATATAGAGAGATATATAAATATATTGCTGGATAGTATTCCATTGTGTATAAATACTATATCTTCCTTTCACATTTGTCCTTGATGAGTTCTTAGGTTATTGTAGCTTTTAGCTATTGTAAATAATTCTGCAGCAAATAAAGGAGTGCACAAATCTCTTTGAATTATTGTATTTGTGTTCTTCAGATAAACACCCAGAAGTGGAATAACTGGATCATATGGTATTTTCAAGTTTTTGAAAAATCTCCATATTCTTTTCATAATGACTGAATCAGTTTACATTTCCACTAGCAGTTTATGAGGGTTCCCTTTTCTCTACATCTTTGCCTACACAGGTTGTTTCTTGTCTTTTTGATATAAGCCATTCTCACAGGTGTGAGATGATATCTTATTGTGGGTTTGATTTGCATTTCCCTAATGATAAGTGATGAACACTTTTTTCATGTGCCTGTTGGCCATTTGTATGTTTTCTTTGGAGTAGTATCTATTTAGATCCTCTGCCCGTTTTGGGTTTTTTTTTTTTAATTAGATTGTTTTGTTATTGTTATTATTGTTGTTGTTAAGTTGTATGAGTTCTTTACATATTTTAGATATTAATTCTTTATTGAATATGTGAGTTAAAAATACTGTCCTCCATTCAGTAGGTTGCCTTTTCATTTTGGTTATTTCTTTGTACAGAAGCATTTTAGTTTGATGTCATCTCATTTCTTTATTTTCACTGTTGTTTCCATTCTATTATGGTCAAATACTCAAAAAGATATCTCTAAGGAGTTTCTTGCCTATATTTTCTAATGTATTTTGTGGTTTCAAATTTTACATTCAAGTTTTTGATCCATTTTGAATTAATTTTTGTACATGCTGTAAGATAGTGGCTTACTTCATTCTCTCTGGGTGTGTGTGTATGTGTGCTTGTCTAGTGTCCCAACACCATTTGTTGAAGAGACCATTATTTCTCCATTTGTATGCTCTTGAATCCTTTATCATAAATTAGTTTTCCTCACATATGTGGGATTGTTTGGGGGCTCTCAATTCTATTACATTTATCTGTGTGTCTGAAACCATTGTTAAAATGAAAAGGCAGACTACTGAATGGCAGAAGATATTTGAAAACCACATGTCAGACAAGGGGTAAGTATCCAAAATATATAAATGATGTTTAACAAAAGAACATATAACTTGATTTAAAAATGCACAGAGGGGTTAAATAGGCATTTCATCAAAGGATATATACAGATGGCCAATAGATACATGAAAGTTCTGCATAATAGATCATTAGAAAAGCAAACAAAAACAATGAAAATTCACCTCACACCAATTAGAATGGCTAGCCTGAAAAAAAAATCAAAAAATAATGTGTTGGTAAAGACAAAAATGTAAGATAAAAAGGAGAATCCTGCCTTGCTAGCAGAAATGTAAATTGGTGCATTCACTTTGGAAAACAGTATGGAGGTTCCTCAAAAAATTAAAAATGTAACTATCATATGAAGATCCAGTAATCGTACTTCTGAGTATTTATCAGAAAGATATAACACTGTTTTGAAAAGGTATAAGCATATCTATGTTCATTTCAGTACTATTTAAAATAGCCAAGATATGGGAACAGCTTAAGAGACCAGCGATTGATGAATGGGTTAAGAAGATGTTTAGCTATACACAATGGAATACTACTAAGCCATAAAGAAGATGAGATGTTGCCAGTTTTGAAAACATTGGTGGACTTCAAGGGAATATGCTAAGTGAAAAAAGTCAAAAAGAGAAAGATACTGTATGATTTCACTCATTTGTGGAATAAAAGGAAAAGCAATCAAACACAACAAAAACAAACTCATAGACTAAAAATAAAGTGATGATTACCAGAAAGGAGTAGGGCAGGAATAGTTTGGTGGTGGATAGTTATTAGACATTTTGTAGTGTGAAATATTCAGTTGGTGAGATGAGAAACGGTACACTTGAAACCTATACTATATTATAAAAAGTAATGTTACCTTACATTATATAATGTTACATTAATAAAATAATCGGTTTTATTCCAATAATATTTAATTTTTGTTCATAAAATATGTAATAACATTAAATATATAATAAAATATATTTATGTTTTTTATTAAGCCATTTGTTTACTTATAGTCCCCTTTGTTTATTTTAATTTTTTTCCCTTGCCATTGAAGACAAATCCACAAAGACATCAATAAAGCTAATGTTGGAGAGCTTATGGCCTATGTATTTTATAGTTTCATGTCTTGTATTCAAGTTTTTATCTCTCTATATTTCCAATTTCCTTGTTTAATGATGCACTAAAGGTCTTAGTTCCACATGTAATTTTTCTGACAGTGTAGATGGTAAACTATACAAAGAGTAAACCCAGGAATATATTGATTTTGATAACAAAAATTCAGAAAAGTAGACCTTTGTAATAGCTTCATAGGCCTGTGTAAACACACCTATGCTGGTGAACAGCACACCATATAGAGGTTTATGATGGACTAAATAACTACTTGACTGGAAAAAAAAAAAGTAAATGAACTCACAGGTGAATAAAATATTGGAAATAAAAGTAGCCAGGATAATTTTATATCTATATCTATATCTATCTATCTGTCTATCTATCTATCTATCTATCTATCTATAAATATATATATATTTTCACTGCTGGGAGAATGTCATTTCTGTAGATATAATTTTTCTGCTAACAGGTTTTGATTTCCAGTGTATAGGAGTTTAGAAGAATTTTTTTGAAATTCATCTTCGTTTGCGAAATCATTCACTGATGTGATCTATTATAAAAAAGAGAGAACACATAGTGTCAAATATTGCAAGTGAATGTATTTCTCCCCTCCCTTCCCCACCCCAGATTAGGCTATAGGAAGTATTTATAATAAATGCCGCTGCTTTAAAATTCTATAAATACTTTAAAAACTCAACTGATATTTAAAATGTATTAATTTAAAGGTCAATATACAAATGTTTCACAAAATGATAAATCCCTGAAATACGAAATCTTGTGTTATTTTCTTCTGAGCATCTCAGTTGGTTTGGAGAAGATTCAGTTATGTAAACCTTGCAGGCCCTTGCACAGGCCAAAGCCCCCTTCTGCGCATTGAAGTGTGAATCACATGTCAGGGTTTGTTTAGGGTGACTCTTCTCTTTGGAATTCTTGCTGAGTGATTAGAACTCTTGAATAGTATGATCTATTCTGGGAGAGACCAGGTTGCTCTTATTTACCTTACTGTGATCTAGATAGAATCTCATTTGCTTGTCACATTGTTTGACAGTAGACATTTAATAGGAAGAGGCATTCATTTCCCAACACTGATTTACAGTGATCTTGTTAGTTCAGAAGAACTGTCAGAATTAGTGTGGTTCTTCTTGGTGTTGAACAATCTGACACCTTTTTCTGGGATAAAAGGCATGATGAAATGCCATATTTTTATTATTGTTGTTTCTTCATTCCATTTAGTGTCAATAAAAAGAAAATAAACTTCCATCTGTAATTAGAATGGAGAGAGGTGACAGTGGTGGCACCTACTTTCAGGACATGTTCCCACCAAAGCCTCCATCACTGCAAAATTTGTCATTGTAATTTCAATGTAACGGTTTTTTTGGACATCTTTTACAAATTAACTAACACTGTGTTGGTCCACAATTTCGCTCCAGCTATTGCTGGAGCAACCAACAGTATGCAGCTGTAGACTGACCAATAGCACTAGATGTCAACTTACCTTTTCTTTTTGCTTCTGTTTACTTCCCC
Source organism: Scalopus aquaticus (assembly GCA_004024925.1). Classification (NCBI taxonomy): domain Eukaryota; kingdom Metazoa; phylum Chordata; class Mammalia; order Eulipotyphla; family Talpidae; genus Scalopus; species Scalopus aquaticus. Next base: position 28,392 of record PVIJ01016255.1, read on the forward strand.
ATTCCACCCCTGCAAACATTGACCAGTGGCAATGGGAGCCAAGTGATAATCTCTTTCACATCTTTGAACAGATAATCTGAAGTATATTGTACATAGTTCTTCTTCAGAGAGTTCACAGCTATGTTTGCCAGATGAAATAAAGGATGCCCCACTAAATTTGAATGAAAGACAAGCAACAAGTTTTTGTTGTTTTTTTTAAATAGAAGTATATCCCAAATATTGCATGGGACATACTTTTACTAATGAAAAAAATGTTTTCTGATGTTATGTTTATTTGCTAAATCTAGCAACACTATTCACAAGGAAAACAAGACCCTATTGTCTCAGTGCATCATCACACTCTTGGATTGTATTTGCTTCTTTCCTGGCGTCATTCTTCCCAATCCTCTTAGTAGAGTTCCCTGGCCTTATTTCTGCAAATAAACTGCTATATGTGCAAGACCTTGCCTAGTCTTATAATCCATATGTCCCTCAAATTTCTTGCCTTTTAAAATCTAGGTAAGATTGAGTATAACTACCAATGCTCTGTGGGTGGGAAGGGGTCCAAAGATGCCCCCTTCACCCCCAAATATGTAATTTCTAAGATACTTATATCCTCATAGCTATCTCTGTTATGAACTCATGGTTGTGTGAGTTAGTTCAGTTTATGGGTAATCTCACCTACCTGTGCATCCTGGGTTTTCCTGCCACTGATAAACCAGATATGAAGTCACCTATCTCCTCAATCCTCAACCAAGAATCAGAAATCAATGCCTCCCCAATACTAAACAAATAAAACTACACAAAGAACTGATCATATAGTAAACTTTTTTGAATATCTGGACCATGGCAGAGAATACATCATATTAGCCCTTAACCTCACTGAGTTCATAACACTGGTCAACAAATTTTTACAAATGTCATGTTACTGAATTTAAAATTAGTCGTTTCCTATCAATTTGTATGTGCTCAACACAAATATGACAGTCAAATTCTAATTTTGGCTCTAGTTTTTTTGTAATCTGTAATAAATTGATGTTTATATCATGAAATGCATGCCAATAGTAATAGGCCTATGGTTAATACCTACTTCTTAGGTTTCTTCGCTTATCTCTTGTACAGCTATTCAGGAATAGAATAGATGGAAGACAGTTTCATTGTGCAAAAGCACAGCCTTAAGACTCAGTTTCGAAGAGTCTAGAAACAGTCTCCATTCCGTGGGTCATGAGTGATTTCTAAGGCATTCATGGGTCATGAGTGATTTCTAAGGCATTCATGAGGCCCTCAATCTTGGAACAGAAGACCAGACTACTTTCCTTTCTGAAGAAAGGTTCTAACTGCTGGTGGTGCTTTCAATGGAAAGTAATTGTGACATCTTTTTCTGGAAGATTCCATTGTTGAAGTCTTGATCTTAGCAATTCTGCCTTGCTCTTGGATAAGTCCAAATTACGAACCAGGTCATTTAGTTCTTCCTGTGTTAGTCTGTGTGGAGTTGATGTACCACAGTGAAAATCTGGATCACTGCATGCTGATGGAACAGGAGAAGAACAGGTCAGCTCACACTTGTCCTCATCAGATGAATCAAGAGAATATTCTGCTGGAGGTTCTGGGATAGGAAGTCCCTCACCATGTGAAACTGGTCTCAATGCAGACGGAATGTTTGGGTAGACTATTCTCGACTTCTTTTGCTTTGTTATTCTGTCAGAAAGAGGAGGAACCAAGCAGAAGTAACAGCCTTTTCTGTGGTTGCTTGGCTCTCTCTACACCATGGGGACTGCAAATGACATTGATGGTCTTTTGCCATTGAACCACTGTGAAAGCTGTGTTATACATGTAGCACAGCATATATGTGGGGCCCAAGGCTTGTCTTGGTCACCGACCTTGCATCCAAAGGAAAGATGATAAGCCTTCTTCACTTGAGAAGTGATACTTTTCTTCCGGTTGGCAAATGTCACTTCCCCACAAATAGAGCAGAAATTGTCCACACTATTAATGCATTTCGCACTTTTGAGGCATGACTGTTCTGTATTGTGCCTAAATGGATACAATAATAATAGTTCCGTGTAACAGCAGCTTAAACTGTCTCACACAAAGTCTGAAATATTTTCAATGCGCAACCTTTCCCACAGGGCTTTATCTAGTGCACTGCTGGCGTCAGCTTACTTCAGCAGCCGCCTGGCAGTAACATTGCATTGCCTCAGAAAATGATGCAATCAACTCTGGATGATGTGTGCATGATGGTATTATGCAATGCGATGCAATATTACATCATTCTAGGCTGATATAGGATGTTGTTGCAGCCCTACTGGATAAATTTACACGGTGAAACATATAAAATGAATTCTATGAAATATCCTCAAAACGAGAGCTAATAAAAAAATTTCAGGGTTATATTCATGTTCAGCACACCAAGATACTACAGATTAGGACCTTTTTATGTCAGTAACGATCTCACTGTTGACCAGTGTTATTGAATATTGATTCTGTATCATGCATCTTTTTGCTGAATTCATTTCCTAGTTCTAACAGTTTCTTGTGGAGTCTTCAGGAATTTCTCTTCCTTTTTTATTTGGATGCTTTCTATTTCTTGTTTTTTTTTCCTTGCCTAATTTCTCAGTCAAGGACTTCTAGTACTGTGTTGATTAGAAGTACTGAAAGTAGGCATCCATATTTTGTTCCTGATCTTAAAAGAAAACTTTTCAACTTTTCTCTGTTGAATATGCTACTGATTATGGGGCATACACAGTATTTAATGTGTTATGGTACATTCCTTCTATACCTAATTTTTTGAGTTTCTTTAAAAAGATCTTTAAATTTTTTTTTTTTTATACATACAAGCAGGGGTACAGGCCAGAGGTGTGGGGCGGCGAGAGGGTTCACCAGAGACAGAGCGGGGAGCAGAACAGGCAGATCAGAAATACACTGCTGAGGGGAGCAGCGGGCAAGGCAGGAGAGGTCTAACGTGCCATGTGGGATTCTCCCCGGCCGGGCGTCGAGCTTGCGTCGCCGCTGCTGACAGCTCCACAGCACAGCGCTTAACCGCTGCGCCACCGGGGAGGCCCAAGATCTTTAAATTTTTATTAATGCATACAAGAACTGGGATGTAGGTCAGCAGTGCAGGGGGGTGAGAAGACTTATCAGAGACGGAGTGAGGAGCAGAACAGACGGATCTACTGACATACACTGATGAGCAGAATAGTGGGCAAGACAGGAGAGGTCTGCTGCGCCATGTGGGCTAGCTCCCTGGCTGGGGATGGAACTCATGCCACAGTGGCTGGCAATAACTTGATAATGCTGAGACTTAACCCCTTGTACCACCAGGGAGGCTCCAATTTTTTGAGTTTTTAATCATGAAGATATATGGAATTTTTTCAAATGTCTTTTCTACATCTATTGAGATGATAATATGAGTTTTAGCCTTTGTTTTGTTATTGTGGTGTATCACACAAAGTTGCATATTTCATGTTTAATTGTAACTCTAGGTGTGAATTCCACATTATCATCGTATATGATTATTGCAGTATGCTACTGAATTCAGTTTGCTAGTATTTTGTTGAGAATTTTTGCATCTGTGTTCATCAGGGATATTGGCCTTTAACTTTCTTCATGTAGTGTCTTTTCTGGGTCTGGTAGCAGAGTAATGTTGGCTTTATCAAATGAGTTTGAATATATTTCTTTCTCTTCAATTTTTAAGAAGAGTTTAATAAAGATTGGTGATATTGTTCTTTAAATATTTGATAGAATTCACCTCTGAAGTCATCTTCTCTGGTCTCTTCTTTATTAGGAAAATTTTTATTATTCAATCTTAATTATTACTGTTTTGTTCAGATTTTCTGTTTCCTCATGAGTCATTCTTGGTAGGTTGTATGTTTCCAGGAATTTATACATTTCTCCTAGGTCTTCCGATTTGTTGGTGGGTAATTGCTCATAGTCTTGTATAATGCTTTGTATTCTGTGTTATCAGTTGTAATAGCTCCTCTTTCACTTATAATTTTTTTATTTTTTTCTTTAGCCTAGAAGAAGGATTTTTTAAATTTTCAGAAAAACCCAATTTTTAGCTTTATTAGTCTTTTAAATTGTTTTTCTGTTTCACCTATTTTGTTCTAACCTTTGTTACCTTTCCCTTCTTTTTTCTTTGGGATTAATTTTTCTTTCTTTTTCTGGTTACTTAAGATGTAAAGTTAGGGCTTTTTTTTTTTATTTAGCTAGACAAATACAAAGTAAAGGAATTAGAAACTGCAGACAATCTTATATGAGACTAAATTATCTCTAAAATAATGTCAATAGGAACTTATTTATTACATCATTGTGGGTAATAAAATCAATAAAAACATAAAACAATATCAAATGTCGTGATATATTTCAAGGATTGTGCTAAATCATTTACCTACTTTCTTTCACACTACTCTCATGTAAATGGAATTATCATTGCTTCTGTTCATACATAGGTAAGCATCTGATCTAAGGCTTTCAGGTAGTAAGTATAAGAACAAGGAGTCAAATCTAGGTATATCTGACTTTGGAATTCAAATGTCAAATTCTTTGGGCATTAGGGACAGAGCAGAATTAAATGGGTGGGCAAATGGGAAGGTCAGGAGTAAGTCGCTTGGTAATAATATAAGAAATTACTAAAATTAGAAGTCAATATAAAATTTATTTCAATTTCTCTCTTTTCCTTTTAACTATATGTTAATGAATACATATAGTTCAAATATAAAATTTGAACAAGGTGGTCATAAATCTTGCTTTTGCATAAATCATGTTCTGTCACTGGTATATATGCACATAAAGGAATATATAGGCAAAACTCTATATGACATACATCTCAGCAAAATCTTGAAAGTCTCATCCCTCAAAGCGAAGGAAGTGAAAGACAAGATAAACAGATGGGATTACATCAAAATAAAAAGCTTCTGTACAGCAAAAGAGACATTAACCAAAACTAACAGACACCCTACCAACTGGGAAAAGATTTTTGCACACAATACATCTGA
>PVIJ01016256.1:0-33361 GCA_004024925.1 Scalopus aquaticus
GAGAGGGGATCTGGTGGTTCTTTCTTCTCCTTGATCAGTCTTTTTAGCTTCTTTCCAAGTTCTACTCACCCGTGAGGGTGTTAGATTTATGTAGCGTTTCTGGATCTTCTCTGGGTTTGGCTGATGTCTCTTTATAGGCGGCTTGTCTTTTGGGAGAGTTGATACTAGCGTCCCTTCACCGCCATGTTGATGACGTCACGCTAACTCTTTAGACTTTTATCTTTTTTGAAAAATGAGTGGAAATTTTATTTTAATGGTTAATTTGATATGAGCAGTCAAGTTATACTGCCACCTGGTGGCAGCATCCTAAAGTCACAGCTTTGTTTCATTTTGAGATAAAGGAAACACTGCCAGCTCAATTTTGGGATTTGACCACATACCAAGGCATTTCCTCCCTTTCTCCCTCCCTCCATCCCTTTGCTTAAACCCATCTTCCATAGCTGAAGCTCCCAGATTTTTACACTTGATCTTAGCCAAAAGGCTGAGAAGCGATAGCTCCCAGATTTTTGCCTGAGCCACACCTGCTACAGCTTCCCAGCAGACAAGCCAACCTGCTCCTTCTCCCATCTCCTGCCCTTCACCAGTCCTGGTGAGCCTCACACACATTCTACCCTCCACTTCTAAGTCAGTACTGACACCTTCCCAAGCCTTCAGCACAGCCCCCAAAGGGGAATAGAGGGATGGGGAAACAACTGAGTCCAAGGGTGATGGTTGGACTCACACGTGTAGGGCTGCCCTGCCTACTGGGTGTGGGCTGCTGGGCCTCTCCAAGTCCTCGCTCAGCCTCTGTGTGCCCATCTGAAAAAAATAAGATGGCGTATGGATTCAACAAGAAAAATACTACGTGTTTTTCTTTCTACTGCTCTTTCTGCAAGAGCTGGAGTGGGTGGAGGTGAGAAATGCGGTGGGACCAGGGTGGAGGGAAACGTGGAGGCAGAATACCCCCTCCCAGGGAACCTCCCCTCTTGGAGACCCTCACAAATGGCTAAGACGTCCCCCTGCCTGGAGCCTCACAAGCTCCTCCCAGTCTTCCCAGCTTCTAAGTTTGCCCAGAGCTGGGTCCCCAACACGCTGCACCACCTTAAAATCCACTCAGCAATGACTGAACAAAGGCACATCACCCCCTCCTTGGGGTCCAGAAAGGACAGTGCTTCCTCCTCTCAATGCGTCACAAAGCTAGCGTCTGGGCACCTGGGGAGAGGCATTTTAGAGCTGGACTTCCCAGCGTTGGCCACCGCAGAGCCCGGTCCCGAAGCTCCAGAAGCGGTTAACAGCACCATCTGCCTGGCTGGCCGGCGTGACCTCGCAGAGTCCCTGACTCGCTTCGGCTGCCAGCCCCCATCTGTGCCAGGTACTCCAGTCTAGCCCAGCTCGGGTGGCAGGGCTGCGGGGGCTGCTGAAGGACTGACTGGGCAGGCTTGGGGCACCCCCTCCCTTCCCCTGCCTCCATGGGGAACCCCAGGACCCTGCTTGGAGGAGGAAACACAGCTTCCTTTGGGTCAATGGATCCCAGGGGGACTCTGAGGCTCCCCCACACCCCCTATGGGCAGCCATCACCAAGATCTGTATTAATTATTACCAACTCCCCCTGGGAAGCAAATTCAAAGTGAGGTCACCATGGTAACCCAGACGGTTGCAATGTGACCACATTTTTAAAGTGCTCAACATGTTCCAGGCAAATTATCTCTCAGAGGAGAAGAAAAGAATGGAACTTCAATCCCACACCTCAGTGGCCCAGGGAAGAAAAGCTCACCAGCTCCTGGGAGGCCTGGAAACTTTCTACGAGAGAAGGTGAGGCTGGGACAGGGCGCAGAGAGCGCAGAGCTCTGCCTTGAGAGCCAGAGCTGAGCTGGAAATGTCGTCCAGGCTCCTGGATGAGGCCTGGCCAGAGAGCCAGAGGCCTGGTTCTAGTGCCAGCTCTGGCACCATCTTATCTGAGCCTCCAGGAAAGCTTTATTGGTATTTCCTCAAGGACCAAAGAGATGAGCCATGTGGGGGACAAGGCTAGAAAAGGAAGGCCAGGGGGCATTGCTAATCGGGCTCTCAGGCAGAGAGATCTAGATTCAAATCCTACCTCTGCTGCTCATGAGCTGTGCAATCTTGGCCAGTGACTTCACCCCTCTGAGTTTATCAGCAAAGGGGCGAGAGTGCGGGGGTCATAGTAGTTCCTCCCCCTTCCTAATCCTCTGGGAGGCTGTGAAATTTAAATAACATAATCCACGGAAGGCACACACTCAGTGCTCTGCACACGGCGGCTGCCAATGTCATCGTCATTGCTGCCCCTTAGTAAGTGCCCCATGTCCCAGGCTCTGGGTTGATCTGTCACTGAGTTTTCACCTTATTCCTCCCTTGCTGCTCTGATTAAACCCATTTTACAGACGCGGAAACTAAGGCCAGCAAGGTGAGGTCATTTACCAAGATGCACAGACTCTGTGGGGCGGGGCTGGATTCCCACCCAAGCAGAACTCAAGCCCCAGCCCTTCTCAAGAGTGGGAATAGTGGCGCCTACAGACACAGCCAGGCCTCGGGCCATCGCTCTGTACCCGCATCCTGTGCTGGGGCTTGGGAACCCGGATTGAGTGGGTTCAGAACTTCCGTAGCTCAAACACTGATGGGGAAGTTAAAGGCAGAGAACTTGGAGCAGGCTCCTCCTCCGGCCACTGCCCAAGGGGGTGCCAAGGACTCTGCTCATGATGACCCCGCCTCACCTCCCACCTGTCCCTGGGGCCCTGGGCCTCACTGCAGGGACAGTCAACAGGGAGCAGCTGCTGCTGACCTCGCCCTCCCTGGCCACTCTCTGCCCTTTGCCGCTGGGTCAGCTTCCCCCACCCCGCCCCTCCCCCACCCCCAGGCAGAACTGGCTTTCCCAGGACAGAATGAGGACAGGCCCGCTGAGTGACAGATGGGTTTAATAACCAGCTATTCCTGCCACCAGCCCATGTGCCCCTCACTGTCCCAGGCCCACGAGGAGCCAGCAGACTCCTCAGCAGGGGGAGCAGTCAGAGGGTGGAGACCCAGCTCCCAGCCTGCTCTGGACCCTCCGAGAGCCCAGAGCAGTTTAAAGCAAAAACTTGGGACATGGACACCCCAGCTTTGGACCGTGTCCAAGTCACTGCTTTTCTCCTAGCCTCAGTTTCTCCATCTGTAAAATGGGCTGGCTAATGCCCACTGCCTGCCTCCTGGGGGTGCTTTGCACAGGCTGAGCCTGTGGCAGATGAGATCCCACTTTGTGAATTTCCAGGACATAAAAGATTCTGGTGATCGATGATCTGGGCTGCTCTCTGCAGGGGGTTCCTTCAGAAGCAGACTCTTAAAACAAGGGGGAGAGAAACCCCCTTGGGCAGTGATCTCAAGAAGCCCTGGTGGGGGAGTGGAAGCAGGAGTCTGTTTGGCCGCGCTAATGCACGGGATGCACCAGGGACCACTGAGGCTGGGCCTTTCTGGAGACCTCCAGTAGGTAGGGTGGAATGGGGTCAACCTCAGTTTTGTCCTCAGAAAGAGGCGAGAGCTGGGCTACTTATCCTCTGGCTCCCATCTACCTTTCATAGAAGACTGTTCTCAAGAACATCAGCACCCAGAGCTTCCGGCCTGCCCATGATGGCTGAGCCTGCTCTCTGGCCAGAGAAGGCCCTCAGAGAGTCACAGGAACCTGCAGGGAGGCGGGGATCCAGGAACAGAGAGGCCGAGGGGAAGTAGACAGGAGCCACACACGTGGTCCCGTTTATTGTTATCTTCACAGCAACCTTATGAGGGAACTTCTAGTATTAGCCTAGGCTCAAAGAGGTGGCTGCACTTGCGCAAGACCACAGGGCCCAGAGGGGGTAGAGCAAGAACTAGAAATGACTGCTGGTCTTGGATCTTTCCACTGCCTCCAGAATAGGCAGGGCCCATTGCCTGTGGGTTGCAAGCAGCAGTGCCTGATATGTGTTAAAAATGGGAAGAAAGAAACCCTGGATTAGAATGTTTGCAGGTTGCCATGGCGTAAATACTCCCACCCAGGCTGATTCAAGCTATCATATGATGTCTGTCACTGAACATTGAGTTGTGGAAAGATGCTAACAAGGGGCTCTCATGAGCTGGCATAAGCCAGCTCCAGCACCCACTGGCTGCAACTTTTTTGGACTTATTCTTCCTTGGCATAGTCCTCAGAACAAATCAGACCGATTTTCTTCTCCAGGATGCAAACATATCACACCTGCTCTGGCATCCACCCCATTTCTCCTACTGTTCCTCCCCTCTGGAATGACTTTTCCTTTTCTTCATGTGTCCAAATCTCACTCACTTATTACAAGCCTTCCCACTTCCTTCAGGCTGTATTAGTCAGAGATATACCACAAGCTGCTATAACAAACAACCCCATAATCTCAGCATTTTAACAAAATCTCAGTTTATTGCCCTGATATTCTACAGTCCACTGCAAGTGGCAAAGTAATGTTGTTCTCCCTCAGACACTGGAACCCCAATAACTTCTGTTTGTAAATGCCTCTATCATTGACACTTCACTTCCAAGTTCATCACAAAATGGGGAAGAACTTGAGGGACCCTACAAGGTGAAACTGGTGCTCACCACTTCTACTTAGGATGTCGGCCATGACCACCTCTCCTAACTACACAGGGCCCTGGAAGGGTGGTTTGGCTGGAAATGTGATTTTCTTCCAAGGAGAAAATGATACCATGAAAACAAACCAAAGTCAGCTTCTGCTTCTGCTTCCCCAGCTTTCATAGTCCAACCAACTTCTTTCTCTTCTAGACATACAACTATTTTATTTGATATTTGACTCACACTGCCTGGCATGTTTACTGGGTTGGTCTTTGCTGCCTCCGTAAACTCACAGAAGTTGAACTCTGTAAGGTCCTCTAGAGCAGGTTCCCAAGAGCTTGCTTTGGGTGTGGCTCCCCTATGGATTCAGGGTTCTCATACTGATAGTTTAGGTCAGAAATCACTAATTTAATCAGTTTGTTAGTAGTTTAGAGCACAACTAACATCAGAACTACTGGTTTAGTCTGAATATCCCATTTCATGGATATGGGCACTGAGGCCCAGAAAGGGAGAGGAATTTGACACAAGTCACAGAGTAAGTTAAAGCTGGATCTGAAACTTGAACCTAGGATTCCTGATTTTTAACCCTGGGCTCTGTCTATACACCATGGTGTGTGTCATCTAAAAGACTTGACTGTGAATTCTAGCACAAGACAATGGTAAATGCTGAGTCATCAATGTGACCTTCCAGGGGGAAAGACAGTGAGTTGAACGTGAGCTTCAGAGGTGCACAGACCTGGTGCAAACACTACCTCTTCCACATACTTGGTGTGTGATCTTGGGCAAGTCTCTTTACCTATCTGAGCCTCTGTTTCCTCATCTGGAAAATGGGAGTGATCCCATAGAATGGTTAGAAGCATGAAATGTTGAAAAATGTTCATCGCAGCATCTGGTAAATTCTCAATAAATACTTACTATTGGCTCTGATCATCTGCCAAGGTGAGTGGTTGTCCTCAAAGAGCATAAAGGCATCTGGGAACAACCTCAAGAATGAGGCAAATCCAGGGAGAGCCTCACCTGGGTAAAGTTTCAGTCACTGTACAGTGAAAATCAGCCCCCAAATATATATGCTGAGCTCTTGAAAGTTCAAGCTGCACAGCTTGATTTCAGTCTTTTTAATCCAATTTAGCACATAAGCTAATTGGTCCAAGAATGTACCCAAGCTATATGTGCATCTCCAGGCTTGGGTGTTGGGTGGCATCTATGCACAGAAGCTGGGATGAGTGTACACACACACACACACACACACACGCACACACACACACACTCATACACTCTCACATCCCTGAGGGAGGGCTGTGTCAGCCGGGGAAGGTCAGGCTCTGCTGCAATAACCAATGGTCCCCTATCTTGGTGGCTTAGACTAACAAAGTTTTCCTTCTGGATCACTCTCTGTGTCATCGTGGCTTGACTGATGCTCTGCTCACAGCGAGCCCCCAGGCATGCAGGCTGCAGGAGCAGCTAGCTACCAGCTCAAATGTTGCCAACCCGTGTGACTGAGGCAAAGAGGACTCTGGAGGGGGTCACGGGAAGTAAAGTGCTCCCTAGGAAGGAGCCGTATCACTGTATGAGTCAGAAGGCAGAACCACCTCACTGGGGAAATCCTTGTGTCCATCTGCATAGTAGGGATTAGAACAGTGCCTGTCTCAGAGGACTGGTAAAGGGCGCCCTGATATGATCCTGTGGAACTGAGGGTGGTGTGAGGGATGGAGAAATATCTTGGTAACTGATGGCTCTTGGTAGCCGAAAAATGGAAACAACCTAAGTGTCCATCCATGGGTGAATGGATAAGCAAAAGGGGGTATCCCCATGATGGGATACTATTTAGCCAGAAAAGGAATGAAGTACTGGTACGTGCTACTATATGCTTATGCTAAATGAAAAAGTCAGCCAAAAAGGCTACCTAGTGAATGATTCTATTTATAGGAAATGTCCAGAATAAGCAAATCCATAGAGACAAAATCCTGGTTGCCAGGGGGTGGGGGCAGCGGGCAGAAGGCATTAGGAGTGGTTGCTGATGGTTTTGGGGAAATGGAAATGTCTGGAACTGGAGAATGGGCTGGTCGCACAACGTCCCAACTCTACTAAACCCGCTGAATTGTGTATCTTGAAATGGTGATGTGTTTGTTACGTGAATTATCTCTTGAGAATACAAACAATTAAAATAAATAACAGGTTTTTTAAATGATGGGGAAGAAATAGTCCCCTCCGCCTACAGCGCTATCACCTCCCAGCCCCACAAACTGCAAGCGCCAGGGTAGTCCTTATCCTCATTGTCATTTCTCACCCGTGGCCTGTCTCCCTGGCCCAGGAGCCTTTCAAGGCCACGGTGGGGTCTGGTTATTTCTGTTCCTCTCTGTAGCCGCTGCTCCTGGCTCTGCCTGCACCGTGTGTGTGTGTGTGTGTGTGTGTGTGTGTGTGTGTGTGTGTGTGTGTGTGTCCTGGGTGGGCCCCCTGGGGCTCCTCCTGCTGCCCCCAGGATCCTGTGGGAGCCAGAAGGGAAGAGCCCTTGGCCCTCAGCCACCCAGCCCCTCCCATTCAGTAGTGAGGAGGGGGTGGGGGGGTGGAGCCTTGCGCAGTGGCACAGCGAAGTGCTGGCTGAGCAGACTCAGCGCCCCTCCCCGGACAGGGCTCGCAGAGGGCGGCAGGGCCTGGCAACTCTAGAGGCGCTCAGGCCTGCTCAGGGCCCCCACGACAGGCAGGTGAGCGGCCTGGTGTGAGGATGTGGAGGGCGGAGGGCGGAGGGGTCGGGAAGGCTGCAGAGGGGAGTCCCTGCCGCCTGCTACTTCCTGTTTTCACCATCGCCTGAGTCCGAGAGATGGTTGTCGCCACCAATCACAGCTCCAAACCCACAGGCGTCCCTGTGCAGGTGTCCCCCCACCAGTGGCCTCTCTGGGATCTTGTCCCCCAGGCCCACAGAACCAGCGTCCCCCCCTGCCTGGCCCCGTGTCAGGGGTGAGGCTGGACCCTGACCACACGGTCCTTCTGCAGCCAACATGGCGCCAGCACAGCCTCACTGGCGTCAGGCCCAGCCCCTCTTTCAAAGATTCCGCACTGGTGCACTGATTGAGCACCTACTGTGTGCCACTCCTATACCATGTGCTGATGAGGTTGAGTTTAAAGGGGAGGGCAAAACCCACACACCCCACTCTTGTGGTGTATGGCTCTGGAGCAGCAGGCACCCAGCAAGCCCACAAAACAAGTCCTGTTACAGTGTCAGGCCTGGTCAAGGATGCACAGGAGCCCTGAGAGTGGGGGGCCCTGGCCCTGAGGCTCTGAGGCTGTGCAGCCCGAAGCCAGAGGGAGGGACACCCTCCCCCACTCTCCTTGTCAGGTGTCTCCCCTCCTTGGACACACTCCTGAACATGGACTGGATGAGGCTGTGCGTTGTATGTGTGGTGTGTGTGTTCTGCACATGTGCACAGTGTGTTGCCGTGTGTGTGCACACGCGTGGGGCATAATCCCAGGGTCAGAGGAACAGCTTCCAGCCCCTCTTTCCAGCAGGGGAAGCAGATTTGCCTGAGCATGTCAGGAGCGGAGCCGAGCAGACAGACCTCGCCCCCTGAGCTGGCACAGACTGGGGAAGGAGGACCCCTTCCCATCCACAGTGGTTTGGGGGGGGCCTGCCTGCTCTGCAGCTCCTGGGCTCCTCCCAGGTCCCTGAGGGGGTCTTCCAGGCCAGTGTCCCTCACATCCGCCCAGAGCTCAGCCGGGCCCTGGAGTCAGACTGGGTTCCAGCGCGCAGACCCCTCCTAAGTGTTGGCTGTGTGACCTCAGGTGGATGCCCATCCCTCTCTGAACCCTGTTTCTTTATCTGCAAAATGGAGGTGACAAAGTCACCTGTCGGAACAGCTGGGCAGATGTAAAAGTGGTGTTGAATGTTTGTGAAACCTACTCCAAGGGCCCCGGACCGGGAGGCAGGGGCCACTTAGCCCTGGTGTCCCCTGCGGGAAGGACACGTGATAGCCGGCTCAGTGGACAGAGGCCTTGTCTCTCCGAGACCCCCGTCGTCAGGCTCCCTGTCTGCAGGGGAGCTCCAGGGAGGGTGCTGGTGGCCCAAGGCCGGCTCCTGGGTGGGGCCCGCCGCTGCCTCTCCCCAGATGCTACCTCCTCCCCCTGGTGCAAGCGCAGCCAGCCTGGCCTGCTGAGGCCGCAGTGTGGCCAAGGGGACCCAGAGCCATCGCCCTCCTCTCTTCCCCACCCTTTTTCCAGAGCTGCTTCTGTAAACCCCTCAGATCACAAACAAGGGGTCCAATTCCCAGCCTCTTCCTTCCTCCCCTCCCACAGGCTGCAGGCCACCTATTGTTCTAGGTGGGGCTGAGCTTCTGGACTCGAAGCCTCTCCTGGTTCCCCTTCCCCCACCCCTGCACCCTCTCTTCCAGGTTTGGCCTTGCTCATGAGCCCCGGGTGCCCGGCCCACTGCTGAGAGAAGCTGCCCTCAGTGAGTATGAAGGACTTTCTGGCACTTTCCTTCAAAAATACCACCCCTACCTATATTTAGGGGAATCCTATAAACAGGACCTGGGCTAGGGTGATACAGTGAAGTCCTCAGGCTAGAATGCATGGGGGTACCCATTCTCAATGACCCACTGAAAGGAACGCCCCCTTAATTTATGAGTGCTAACACCTCAGTTGCTCCCCCAGCCCCAGCCCTGCTGCAGAACTCGAGAGAAAGGAAACTGCTGGCTAGAAGGATATCCCGGGGTGATGAGTCATTTCCACGGCAGCTGGGATGTCACAGCACCCCGGGAGGCTGTCCGGCAAGACTGCTGCCCAAGTACAGTTGTGCGGTGTGTGCATTGCACGAGGGCATGAAGCCTAGGGATGGTGTGGCTGAAATCCAGCCTGTGCCCACTCTGTGTCTGAACCTGGGGACTGCACCGACCTGAGCAAAGGGGCACCTGTTTGGATTTTGCCTGCTGGTGAGGGAACCCTTCAGTACTTCCCATGAAGGTGTCGAATGTGCCAGGGCACCTGTGAACAGTGTGAGGAAACTGATTAACACGGGTCAGGAACTTGCCCTCTGTGCAGCAGCAGGGCCAGGACCAAGTTTCTTGATTCTTTTTTTTTTTTTAAGATTTACTTATTTATGCATACAATCTGGGGTGTAGACCAGAGGTGTGGGGGCATGAGAGGATTCATCAGAGTCAGAGTGGGGAGCAGAACAGGCAGATCTACTGAAGTACCCTGCTGAGGGGAGCAGCGGGTGAGGCAGGAGAGGTCTGCTGCGCCATGTGGGAAGCTTCCTGGCCGGGTATCGAACTTGTGCTGGCTCTGGACAGCTTCATAGTACTGCGCTTAACCCATTGTGCCACCAGGGAGCCCCCAGTTTCTTGATTCTTGATTTAAGCTTCTTCCTTCTACTTTTTATCACTCTGGTAAAAGGTGCCAGAGAAGGGAGTATTCCCTGCAGGCAAAGGTAAAGCTGGACCAGGAAGTCCCTTCTCCCCTTGCTTGTCTTGCCCTCCCCACCCTGCCACATAGTTAATCCCCTCCTCATGCCTTTCCCACAGTAGATTTCCCTCTGATCCCAGGTCTGTCTCCCACACAAGACTGGAGATTCTTGGCGGGCATAGACCATGTCTGGTAGCCTCAGTCCCAGCACAGGGCTTGGGAAATGCTAAGTGCTCTGTACATGTGCTACCTGCCCAGCCTGGGACCCTGGGCGGCCAGTTTCAACACCATGAGGGCAGAGTGCTGAGACACAGACCGTTAACCAAGAGTAATTTAAAAATAATTCCAACTGTGGGGCCTCCCTGGTGGCACAGCGGTTAAGGGCTGCACTGTGG
Organism: Scalopus aquaticus; assembly: GCA_004024925.1. Classification (NCBI taxonomy): domain Eukaryota; kingdom Metazoa; phylum Chordata; class Mammalia; order Eulipotyphla; family Talpidae; genus Scalopus; species Scalopus aquaticus. The sequence goes on from PVIJ01016256.1 coordinate 10,330, forward strand.
AGTTGTCGGGAGCAGCGACGCGATTTCGTGCTCAGCCGGGGAGATTTCCACATGGCGCGGCAGACCTCTCCTGCCTCGCCCGCTGCTCCCCTCAGCAGTGTATTTCGGTCAATCTGCCTGTTCTGCTCCCCACTCTGTCTCTGGTGAACCCTCTCGCCATCCCACGCCTCTGGCCTGTACCCCAGCTTGTATGCATAAATAAATAAATCTTTAAAAAAAAAATTCCAACTGTGTCTTGTGTTTCTATTACTCTTAACTTCCTCTTCCCTTCACATCCCTGTTCCTTTTCCTCTCACTGTTCCACTCAGCCCTCTTGAATGCTATGATGCCAAGCCTGGAAGCCAGGTTGTCCAAAACCCAGACTGGCCTTAAGGAGGGAGGTAGGCGCTGCACATCAGCTGGCTGGCCTCCAGGCCGGGCCTCCTCTTCCTCAAGGGGACGGGGCTGCTCCACCAGAAGGCATTTCCCAGCTTCACTTGCAGGAATGGCCACAGGACAAAGGCCTGGCCACTGCAACGTGAATGGAAATGATGGAAGCCACTTCCAGGCCCAGGCCCTAAGTCACTGGGAGCCTGCTTTTCCTCCCTGCTGGCTAAAACCAGAATGGTGACAACCCATAAAGACAGAGGAAATAGAGCCTTGTTGGAAGGAACCTGGGTTTCTGCGTAACTGTGTGGAGCAGAGATACCTGCATCCCTGGAACACCCCCGCAGCTGCTTTGTGAGAGGGAAATACACTTCTGTATTCATCGAGCTGCCATGCTACCAAGTTTCTTTGCCTCAGCAGTTGAGTTTTACTACTAAATTACAGAGCAGGGAAGGAGGAGAAGCTGGCTGTGCAGTCAAACCGGAATTCTCTCTAGGAGAAAGAAGGAACAGAGTGTGGTGCTACTCCCACATTATGAGCTTGTGAGATGACCAACTGGCCAGACGGTGGTGGCGGTGGCAATGAAATATGGCTGTTTCTTGTGTAACTAAAAGGGACGGAGAAAAATGGGGTCACAGGGCACTGGGGTACAGTGCTGACAGTGACTCAAAGGCAACAGAAGCAAATTTCATTTTCTCCAGTGTTGTTCTTCTCAGGATTCAGGCCCCGCTGCCCTGCCCGCGGAGGAAGGCAAAGGCAACCCCCTCCCCCGCTGTTTCACAGGGGTATCCCCAGAAGGAAGTGGCTGACTTGCCTGTCAACAGTCAACCTGACTGTTAGAGGCAGAAGGGGCCAAGGAAACCCCAGGAAAGGATTTGGAGCCAAAAAGAATTTGAAACTGGAAGCAGATGGAGAAGCCAGCAAAGGAACCTTTCCGAGACGGAAAGATTAACTCAAGAAGTTTTGGCCAAAGACAATGGGTGGAAATGACCTAAAGGGTTTCAGGAAGGAGAGAAGTCTGGGGCCCAGGCACCTGGAGAGTTCTGTGCAGCCTGCAGGGAGCCGCCATTCAGCCCACAGAGCCAAGATGGCAGGGGAGGGGAGGGCTGAGCCCTGAGGTCTGAGAAGGAAATGCTGGAACCACAAAGGTCTAAGGTGATTAGCCTGAGCCAAATGGGTGAGGGGTGGGCGGGGGCGGAGAGACTGACTTCCCAGCCTGCCCAGATACGCCCACTCGCTTACTGTCCCCTGAACATTCCCTGAGCACCCATGCACCAGGCACCTCTGTACCTCAGGGCGGCTGTGAACCAGACAGACAAAAATAAAAACCCCAAAACCCATCTTCCAGGGGCCCACATCCTAGTCGGGGGAGCAGACCACAAAGGACAGCCATAATAAACACATCACTTCTGTAGTGTCAAGGTGCAGGACTATTTTTGAAAACAATAGTCCTGAAGGGGGGAGACAAGGGGGGCTCTGTAATTTGCAGAGCCCAGAGCAGAATGAAAATGTGGGGCCCGGGTTCAAGAAGGCAGAGAAAAGGTTCACAGAGGACGCACAGGAGCTCCCCCTTCCTGCTGCAGCCTCCCCTCCTGCCTGCCTTTTCCTTGTGTCTTCTCTCTCTCACTCTCTTGTCACTGTGTTTTTATCTGCTGTTTAATGTCATGCTTAGTAAAGAAGAATTAAATATTTAAATTATTAGCGTGAGTTTACCATTCACCATTCTATTGTGCGATGCCAGTTTTAATCCAAAGACCAGCGCGTGGGGCTCATATGTGAAATCACAGAAATGACACAATTTGCCCTTCATGGTTCATCCCCAAGGGTGGCCCAAGCCTGCCAGAGGAGGGAAACAGACTGGAAGGACTCCCCCGCCAGGGTGAGGGCATGCTTCTGGGCGCTGGAGGCCCTCGGGGGGAGACCCTCATAGACAGCCAGTGGCTGGGCCCAACTGTAGGGGCTGCAGGGTGGGCCCTGGGGAAGTCAAGTCAGGCATTGCCTCCCTCCGCCCTTGGCAGACAGGGAGCCCCCAAGGGTCTTTAAGCCTCCCTGCCGGGATATGCTCATCCACTGGGGTGTGGCCTCTGGCCCTCGCCCCCACGTGTGCCCTGGTGCCCCGGGGGGAGGCCACTGCCATACTCTGTCCCCAGGCACTCAGAGCACATGGCCCCGGCCACCCATCTGCAAGCCTGCGGCCAGGGTCCTGCCAGGCACCAAAGACAGCCCCAGTTGTGGAGTGGGACCAGGGCGGGGAGGTGGGGGTACCCCAGGTGCCAATGATTGGGGGAGCAGGCCGCAGGAGCTGGGCCACAGGTGAGCTGAGGCTAGTCCTGGACACATGTGCCTTTGTCCCATGTGACTGCACTTAGAAAACACAAATTCAAAATTAACATTATTAAGCATTTCAAGGTAGCAGTGGCTGAGCACAGACACCCAGCGTGGTGCCGCCGAGCCCAGGGCCTGGCGAGAGAGCTGTCAGGCTCCTAGAAGCTCCTGGAAAGGGGAAGGGTCTGTTCTAAATGAACGTTCAGAGAAGGCTCTGGTAAGGGGGTGCTTGAGCAAAGACTTGGGGAATGAAAGGGAAGGGGCCGCCTGTGTTTCCGAGAGAACGTGTAGGTCTTATAGAAGGCAGAGCCAGGGCTGAGGTCAGGGGTCAGCCACACCCCTGTGTGTCCAAGGGACAGCGAAGACACTACGGGCTGGGAGAGGGCTGACGGCAACTCAGATCACCAGGAAGGATGGGTGGTCAGATTTTGAGTACTTAATAATAGCAATTAAAGTAATGAACATTTATTATAATATGAATAAGGAATTGATATTTACTGGGCTCCAGTATGCTACCCAAGGTTCAAGGCTCAGAGCGGTAAGGTCCTTGCTGTTACTGAGCTGACATTCCAGGGAGGCAAAGACAGAGAAGCAGAGTAAGGAAAATGGAAAATGTTGGAGTTGTAACTGCTTCATAGAAAATTAAAATCAGGTGACTGGAGAACTTTGGCTGGGTGGCCAAGGAGGGCGTCCCCGAGATGAACCCGTTTAAGCTGAACTGAGAGACAAAAAGGCACCACCGGAAGATGAGGGACAAATGTCCCAAGTGGAGGGCACAGAGTATGCAAAGGGCTGGCGTGTTAGTCAGCTTAGGCCGCCATAACAAAATAGGCTGAATGGCTCAAAGAACAGGAATTTCCCAGTCTGGAGGCTGGGGAGCTCAAGGTCAGGGTGCCAGCAATTCCGTTCCTGGTATGGACTTTCTTCCTGAGTTGGAGATGGCTGCCTTGTGGCTATATCTTCCTATAGTGCTTCCTTGACGCTTGCGTGTGGAGAGAAAGAAATCTCTTTCTTCCTCTTAAAAGGCCACGATCCTATCAAATCAGGACCCCACACTTAGGATTTCATTTAGCTCTTAATTACTGCCTAAGGCCCTAGCTTCAAATACAATCACATTGGGAGTCAGAGCCTCAGTGTATGGATTTTAGGGGGATACTTCAGTCCATAGCACCCTAAGCTGAGAGATAAGCTTGGCCAATCTAAGGCAAGACAAAGAACCACAGGCAACGGGCCGGCGAGAGGGCTGGTACTTTAGACGGGGTGGGAGAGGCAGGCAGGCCATGCCGCTGCTGTTTCATAAGCCAGGCTGGGAAAGTTGGAGTTGAGCCGAATCCTGACCTTTTGAGCACTTCCTGTATCTGCTCCAGTTCCATCCGCGTTGTCACAGCTGCATTCATCTTTTTTACAGTTGAGTAGTATTCCATCGTGTGTGTGTGTGTGTGTGTGTGTATGCAGAAGTTGAAAGTCCCTGGAAGTCACACCCTGGAACTATGCAAATGTATAGCAAGATTGCAACCATGGCCCATGTCTGTCTTACAATATCCCTAAAGCATGTCTCAAACAATCTGTGGAGAAGGACCTTTTCAAAAACATTTCTAATCTGTCAAAGACCAATACTTGTAGAAAATACAAGGAAATGAATTACTAGAAAAAGAAAAAGAAAAAAAGGAGATAAAAAAATAACAGCCAGATGTTTTTATTATGAGAGCCAAGTCATAAAATTACAATTTATAAGTTCTCCACCCTTAATTTACTTAGTGAATTCTGTTTACTCTGCTAGAGATAAACTTGTCCAAGGATCTCTGTTACAGGCACGAATGCAGGTTCTCTCAGTAACAGGTAAGTTCTCTCAAACAAACCTCATCTTAGAGCTGAGGAATCTCTGCTCAGAGAGGGTAAGTGTCCAGTCCAAGATCACACAGCTGGTGAGTGGCAGGGCTGGGATTCCAATCTGGAGCTTTCTGCCTTGTTGCACTCAACCCATCTGGCAGGTGCAGCCCAGATGTGAGTAGAAACTCCTCCGTGCGACCCTCAGCCTCTTCCCTTCTCTTAACACAAGGTCAAGAGCCCAACAGACAGGGAAATGGAGCCAATAAAACAAGGTAAACTCCCTTGCTGGGGCCCCACTGTGCAAGGGGGCAGGAGCAGGCAACCTCCAGGCCTCCCAACCCCAGCGTATGCTCTCTGCTACGCGGCTCTGTGTCTGTGCGGTGACCTCCAAGCCAGCCCATGCCAAGGAGGGCAGGGAAGGAGGGGCAGGAAGAGGCAGGGGACTCATCAGTTGCTAGCAATTACACGGTGCTTTGTCATTCTTAATTAGCTCAGCAGCTCCATAGGCGGAGCCCTCCGCGTGAATGCCCAGGCCGAGGAAGGCACAGCTGCTGGTCCTACTCCGAGGGCGGTCTGGCCGGGTAGAGGCCCTCAAGAGCACCCCCCTCAGCCCTACTAGGCACTGCTGCTCCTCCCTGCTTCTGCCGTCACCCACTTGCTGGGCCCACTCCAGCCACCAGAGGAGAGAACTCAAATCAGGTCCTTGCATGTGTGTTGGGTGCCTTCCCGGTGCCAGCACCATCAGCTGCTCCAGGAAGCCCTGGGGTGTGTGATGTTTTCTAGCTCTTGTGCTCCAGCTGCTGGGGGAGGCAAAGAGCTCACTGGTTACCACCCCATTCATGATAACCAGTCACGGAGCACTTGCACCCACGAGGCACGGAGCTCAGTATTTTCACGTAACACCCCACGGAAGCCTTACAAAGTCCTCTCAGGAGGGTGTTATCCCACTGTATGAACGAGGGAACTGAGGCCCAGTTAGAATATACACAGGCAGGGGCTTTGGTGTTAAAGGTCAGGCATGTAGAACTCCCAGGTCAAACTCACAGATGTGTGTGTGTGTGTGTGTGTGTGTGTGTGTGTGCGCACGCGCGTGCACATGTGGGTGTTTGACTGTGGGAAGACCATTGTGTGGGCAGCTGTAACTGTGGGTATTGGGAAGGAAGCCAACTAGATGTTCTGGGCAAAGGTGGGAGGCTGGGGGAGTTGAGGAGGCGATCTGTCTGACTGTTACTGGAAGAAATAGCATCGAAAGAGTCTGAAGAGGGAAGGGTGCAGGCAGCAGGCCGGGGCAGCAGGCAGCAGAGGCCCTGTGGGCTGGTGAAGGGTCCGAGTCAAGTCTAAGCAGGAATCCCTGGGGCTTCTGACTCAGCCGTAACCCAGGTTCCCACTGGTTCCCTGGAGAGGGCTGTCTCAGACAGGGGTTTGACATGGGTGTGAGGCAGCCAGTCAGAGTGGGGGGGTGGAGGGCTCTGGGGCGAGGCTGGGCTGCCACAGCTCAGACTGCACCAGGCTGGCTTCCATCCCAAGGTAACTCCCTTCCCTGGAGATCAGTCAAGACTTAAAACACGAACCTCTCCCTTTTACTGTCCATCATTATGTTAGTGATTTTAGTTTTATTAAAATATGCAACACAACATAGCACTTATTATCTTCCAGATCTAATTCTAAACACATCCCAAACATTAACTTTTAATCCTCATAGCCGCTCATGAGGAATCCCCATTTTACAGATGAGGAAACTGAGGCCTGTGGAATGTACGTGATTTGCCCATGATCAGGGAGTAAAGAAGTGAGGAGCTGGGATCCAGGCTCCACTTGCAGGGCAAGAAGGCATCATCCTCTTCAGTAAAAACACCCTTTCAACAGATGGAAAACCTCAGGTCTAGCCGGAGGGAGGAGGGACTCAAGGAAGTGGGGAGGACAGAACGCTCGAGAAAGTCAGGGCTCCTGAGCTCAGCCTTCTCCCATCCAGGTCCCACTGCAGCCCCAAGCGATAGCTGGAGAGAAGCCAAGAGCCTTAGCACCCAGTCTCTCACTGGGGTCCCGTGAGGGCCCAGTGGGGGAGAAAATAGTAAATACGGTTCTAACACCATTTTTCTCAGGATAAAAACCAGTTATTCTGACAAATAGCTTTACTTTTATTTTTTTTTCTGACTGCTAAACAATGTATGATCTTTGTAGAAATTTTACAATGTAGAAATTTAGCATTGTAGAAATTTTAGATCAGATAAGCAAATAAAGAAAAAGAAGAATCACGTTCAAATTCCTTTCTGAATACTGGTATATTTTCAATATTTCTTGACATGTCTGTTTTTACAAGCATCCAAGCTGGGAGGCAAGAGGGCTTGGCTCTTGATTCTGGCTTGTCGGGTGACCTTGGGCAAGTCCCTGTCCTTCTCTGGACCTCAGGTTCCTTCCCTGTGAAATGAAGGTTTGCGTACAGTGACCTCAGAGGCAGCCCCTTGCTGTTCTGACCTTCTGTTTCTGCTTCTGTTTCTGGGACTGGCAGAAGGGGCACAAGCAGACTGCCCCTCTGCGGGGAATGCATGGCTGACAGTTCCCAGCAAGCCACCTCCGGGAAGATGCGATCACCCTGTAAACAGCCTTCACTGCAAGCACAGCATTCTCAGGCCTGCCCATATGGTGCCCCCTGCCAGCTGGACACCACCAGCTACCCCACACCAGCCAGTCCCAGGTGAGTGCTTTTCCTTCAGACTTCAGAATGTTCGCTCTGATAGGGCCCAGCTGACTTGGGGTAAGAGAGCTGGGGGGCTTGGTTCCGAGGACCTATCTATCCATTGCCATAGCCCTTGGTGGGAAAAGACAGCCTGGTGTTGTAAAAAAAAAAAAAAGCTGCCAAGAGGAAGGGAGGAAAAGAAGCAGGGAGAGAGGAAAGGAAGTCCATTTGGACCCCTTGCTAGGGATTTGGGATTCAGAAAAGAATCAGAAAAACTTGCTGCCCTTGAAGGACAAAAAGTCCTGTGGGGATGAGAAGCATAGAAACAGGCAGCAGCAACAACGACAGGGCTGAAAATTTACACCTGTGGGATCCCACAAGGAGATGGCTAACTGATGGGTAGTAGTCAGGGAAGGCTTCCTGCAGGAGGCAATTTTATAGGTGAGTTCTCAAGGACAGGATGCTGAATCTTTCCAACTCATGTAATCCTTACAGACAGCCCTGTGGAATAGGTATTGTTGCCCCTTTTACACAAGAGGCTCAGAAAGTTCAGTTCACAACCACCAAAAGAAAGAAAGCTGGGTTCAAACTCCTGCCATTTTACTTTTGCCTAGAGGCCTGGGTTTGAGTTTGAGTCTGGCCTTGACCCCAGGAGTCACTCAGTGGGCCTCAGGCCCTTATCTCTGTGGTGGGTCTATTACTGGTGGCTTGTTGGAAGAGCAAAGGCCAGATGGCTGAGAAGGCGTTAGTTTATCAACCAAAAGAGGAACATCGGCGGGGCTTCCCTCTCCAGCTGGGGGTAGCACAGCCTTGTCTTTTCCCCAACACAGGAAAAGGACTCCTGCCTTCTGAGTCTGGAGCAAGCCCAGAGGTTGAGGCCCCCCACACACCCAGAAGAAGCCAGGCTGGGTAACGCGCTGCCCTTCCGATGCCCTTCAGCGAAGTCTGACAGGAGGGCATAGGATCCTAGAGTCAGAAGGCTAAATCCTGGAGGTGTACTTGCGGAATTCTCGAACACACGCTCTTCTCCAGGTGCCTCTAGCAAGCTGATGAGGGCCTGGGTCAAGGAGGTACAGCACTGGGCCTGGCAGGCTGAGAGGGTCACTAGAGACAGGACCCCGACTCTTTTAACAGATAAAGACCCAGAGAGGGAAAAGACTTGCCTGAGGTCACACACAAGTCAGCGTCAGGGCTGAGGCATCTTTCTCCACACCTCAGAGCATCACACCCAGGCCACACCCCTTCTGAGGCTACTTGGGAAGGGGGTGGGCAGGGGCAGCCCGGCGTGCTCCTGGGGAAGATGCACACTGATCACGTTAAGGCGAATACTCCCACCCTGTTCCCAGCAAAGCTCACCACCTCCTCCTCTCCTTCTAAGCCTTCCACTGTCCTGGGCATGCCCTTCTTCTAGTCCCCTGACAAGACCCTTCTCTCATGCCCTCAGTCTCCGAAATGGTCTCCAAGTACCCTTCAGCTGGGCTGTCTAGAAATCTTAAGCCTGCGCCTCCCGTGGCGGGGTAGGTGGTCCACACTCGGACGGGGTGGAGAATTCGGAGTTTAGGAAGAGGAAGTAGAAGTGGGGTCATCTAGGGCTTTTGGCTCGCTGCCGCAGCTGAGCCCTTTATCTGGGCGACCTCGGTGAGCAGGGCCCATGGAGTCGCAGGAGCCGGCGTAGGGCCCGGCAGGGCCGGGCGGGGCTGGGCGGGGCACGAGTGGGCGGGGCCGACCACCGACGGGGCGGTCCAGGGGCGGGGCCTGTCCACTATCGCCCCGCCCTTCGGACGTCGGCGCGGAGCTGGCGCCGGGGTGGGGGGGAGGAGCGCGGAGTCCGCGCGCCGCCTGGCCCCGGCGGAAAGTTTTCCCTGACGGAGTTTTAGCGGCGGCGGCGGCCGAGCGGCCATGGACGCGCTCAAGTCCGCCGGGCGAGCGCTGATCCGGAGCCCCAGCCTGGCCAAGCCGAGCTGGGGGGGCGGCGGCCGGCACCGGAGTGAGTGTGAGCGCGTCCGCGGGGACCTGGCCGGGGCGGGCGGGGGGCGGGCGGCGCGGCAGGGCCGCCTGAGGGCCCCCGGGGAGGAAGGCGGGGCCTGCCCCGCGCCCTGGGGCCCTGCCCGGCCCTGCGGGTGAGGGGGTCGCGGAGGGTCAAGGTGCTCTAGTTCCTGCCCCAGCCCTGCGCAGCTGGGGGGAGACTGGAGCCCGAGGTCCCCAGGTGCAGGCAGCAGTAGGAAGGGCTGCAGGTCGCGATAAGAGACCCGCGAGACCCCCGGCACCTCTTCATCTCGCCACGCTGGGCAGCTAGGGGCGACCCGAGCTCAGCGTCGGTGCCTGGCAGCGGTGGGAGATAGTGGGTGCAGGGGCTTGGGGTAATGCCCGCATCCCCGCGCCCCAGCCGAGAGGTCATCGGCCCGAGGGAGCCCATTTGCCCCCTTCTCCGTTTAGCCCACGAGGTCATCTTTTAATTGCTGGGCGCACAGAAACCGCCACCGGTGTGAGCTTGGGTTTGCAGGTACCGACTTGAAGTTGGGAACGAGACACATCCTGGGGTCTCAGGAGGTAACACACCAGGTGATCTAGTCTCCTGCGACCCCTTCCCCAGCTGAGTCCAGGTGGTGAGGCTGGCATCCCAGCTATTTTTGAAACCTGTTTTCTCTCGCACTTTCCCCCTTGGGCTTCCAGAGTCCCTGGGCTCCCAGGCAAATGGCAGACTTGTGCCACCTCTCCCTGGGGTGTCTGGGAGGCTGAGAGGCGCCTTGCCTGGCCCTCCTTTTCTCCCTACCTCTCGTCATCTCCTGTTACTCTCAGGGAACTCTTCACCTGGCACCTTCCCTTGAGGCCTGAGAAACCCAGCCCAAATCCCTCCTTTTCCACTAGGAGAGACAAAGTGGTTTGTCTGGGGTCAGCAGACCTTCCTGGTAGATGGGGAACCCAAGCCCAAGACTCTACTCCCCCTGCCAACTACCTTGGACCCTGGCTTCTCCCCCACTGGCAGCACAATTACTCCCTCCCCTTCCCTCTGCCATCCAGGGCTCCACCAGGGGAGCCCGAGTTCCCTCAGCCCAGGAATGCCAGCGTGTCAGGGCCTAGAGAGCTGGCCCTGACCCTCCTCTTGCCCCACTTTGCCGTTCCAGCTGTGGCTGTCTCCTAAACCAAGATTGGCACTGGGAACATGGGCTGGTGTCTGCTAGTGGGATAGGTCAGAGACCCAGTAGGGCTGGGCCTCACCAGCAGGGATGCCCCATCTCCAGCTCACACTGATTCCCAAAATAGCTTTAAACATGTGGGATTTGACCAGGACTTCTCAGAATGACAGTCTGTTCCAGTGGAGAACCCAGCGGCTTTCTCCTGGGATAAGGGAGGAGTGGGCAACTGGCAAATCCATCTTTTTTAAAAAAAGAAAAAGATTTATTTATGCGTACAGAAACGGGTGTAGGCCAGAGGCATGGGGTGGTAAGAGGATTCACCAGAGACAGAGTGGGGAGCAGAACAGGCAGATTGACTGAAGTACACTGCTGAGGGGAGCAGCAGGCAAGGCAGGAGAGGTCTGCTGCACCATGTGGGAAGCTCCCTGGCCGGGGACTGAACTTGTGCTGCAGTGGCTCTTCATGGCTTCATAGTGCTGCGCTTAACCTGTTGCGCCACCAGGGAGGCCTTGGCAAGTTCATCTTAATTGATGGTGGAAAAGAGTTTCTCCTGCCAGCTCTGTTCATAAGCAAGTCACTTGTCCTTTCTGGTCCTCAATTTCTTCCTCTGCAAAGTGGGGCTAAAAATTGTGACCTCAGTACCCTTTGTTATGAAGGTTATTGAGAATAAGTCTTCTGGCACCTGACTGGTGAGTTCCTTCTCTCACATTCCCTTTCCTCCTGCCTGTCATGTGGACCTTTGGCATGACTATTACTACAGTGGAACAAATTTTGGGGGCTCAGCCTGTCTACACCTGCAGAGGAAAGAAGAGCCTACCACCCTGACAAAGCCCCCCACCCCCAAGTCCAGAGTGCTGCCCTGGAACCTTCTGGACCCAGAATGCATCCCTACCTAGTTATTAAATCTCAGTTTCTTCATCTGTAAATTGTAAATAACAGTAATACCCATCTGAGATATTGTTTGTGGGAGTTAATTGTGTTTCTGGGATAGAGTTCAATAAATGGTAATTCCTGCTTTTGTCACTTCTATGTCTTATGCAGTGTTTTTGCTTTCTTTATCTCCACTCCTGTGAGGTGACAGATCAGGGATTCTTATCATCAGGCCCATTTGAGAGCTGACGCAGGGAAGTGGAATTATGAGCCCCAAGGCAGGTGCAGAGAGGCAGCTATCCAGATCCCCAGGCCAGGGTACCTCGTGGACTCTAGCCATGGGAGGAGCTGGGGGCAGGCCCCACCTGGGCTTGGCAGCCCTTAAAGGCTGCAGTAGCCGAGGGAAGCCCTGTGGGGTATGTCCAGGGCAGGGGTGTTGGGACAGCCTGGCCTGGGCTGGTGTCACAGCCCTGAAAGTCTGTGATTGAGTTTTGGGACCACACTGAAGCCAGTGCAATTACAGTTGGGCTTGATACCTGCTGTTGACTCAGACCTACTCCTCATCCCCCAGAGCCCTCCTTTGGAATTAGTATGGTGATTGTTTTATTTGTGAGAAAATGAAGCCCAGAGAAGGGAGGCAGTTTGCCTGAGGTCACACAGCAAAGTCAGCATCCCGGGCATCTTTGCACTGAGTCCCTTTTCCCCCTGTCTCTTGGTATGATCTCTGTCCCTCCCCCACACTTGACTTTCCCCCCATCTCTTCTAGAACCATAAATATTTCATTTTTGTCCCTGGCCAGGAATTTTCCCTTCTTCCAGCTGCCTGGAAGGGTGGCTCACCTGACTCCTTAGTGTCTGTCTTTCTGAAGGTACTAGGGTCCCTGTGCCCCTTGGCCTCCTTTGTGGCGTGTGCCAGCCTGTCCGAGAATTCCATGAGGGGAGTAAAGAAGTGTTAGGGGCAGGTTTCAATAAAGCTGGTTCGGGGGGGTTGGCCGGGACAGAGGAGCTATTCACACTTATTTTTAACATTTATAATAAAAGATATATAGCCCCAGGCCTGGATAGAGGCGTTGGGGAGTCTCCGGAGCGAGTCAGTGTCTCTTCCTCTAGTGCTCACCATCTGGTGGGGGAGACAGACCGAAAGACCCGGGCGCAGATCAGCATATGATTTGGGCAGTGGTGACCCGCTGATGAAAGATAAGGCGGGATGGGGAAATGATGGGGCTGCTCCCTCAGATAGACGGTGTCTCCCTCCCTTTGGGTTCTTCTAGGAGTAGATAGTGAGACAAGGATCTGAGTGCAAGTCATGCATTTGGGAAGAGATCCCAGGAAATATCACTAGAAGTGAGAAAGGAAGAGAGCCCGAAAAGTAGACGAAATAAGTCGTCGCGTGAGCCGTGAGGGGTGCCTGTGGGAGGCTCCGGGAGGAACGTGCTCTTCAGAGTTGTTCCCTCTGCCGCAGTGCATGTCGGGCGGGTGCAGGCCGTGGGGACTCATAACGCCCTTGTGTGCAGGGGCAGGAAGCTGCGGGCAGAGTGGTGTCTGTAGAAATGGCACCCCAAGGGGGAAGGTGGGGCACAGGTAGTGATCTCCCAGTGATCGGGGAAGCGTCTCAGAGAAGGAGACTTGAACGCAGTGTGGATGTGAGGAGGGGGAACAGTGCCAGCCTGAGGGGACAGCAAGTGCAGGGGATGTTAACTGGAGGCTGGGGCTGTGCTTCTCACGGGTCTGCTGGCTAAGGAAGGGGTGTGTGAGGAAGGCCTTTGTGGCTTGAAAGGGTGAGGTGAGCCAGACACTCTTCTGGCAGCCTGCAGAGCAGAATGATTGCCTCTTCCAGGGGACCCTGAGCCTGGCCCCTGCCCTGTGGGTAAAAGCACGGGCTGGGAGCTCAAGGGCCAGCGCTGTCAAGTGTGACCAGAATCCTCTGCTTTATCTCTGCAATGGGAATGTGACTATATCCTTGACTTTTTTATTTTTGCAATCTTTGGTTCTTACAAAAATACTGCAAAGGGCTGTTTATACATTCAAGTTTTTTGCCCTTGACCTTTGGTAGTGACAATAGTTCACACTTCAGTGGCACTTGGTATGTACCAGGCATGGTTCTGGACTTCCCTCACGTGTGAGCTCTTCCTCGCGACCATGCTGTGCAACAGGGCCTGTGGGTGGCTGCAGCGCTGACCTTCCAAACAGCCCCCGGGCCGGGTCTCCCAGGGCAGCAGAAGGGGCCTGGGGCGCCCTGTCCAGTTCTGACTCCTGGACAAGAGGCTTTAACGAGGAAAGCACATGGTCAGAGCTGCAAGTCAGCTGGACACATGGTCTATCCCCAGCTAACTCTGACAGCGGGTCAGCTGTAAAATTGCAAAGTTAAAATAGCGTAGTCATTACTTACCATGGGGCCAAAAATAACCAGACACAGAACTGGGCAGTGGACTCAGGCCTGTACTTGCCTGGGGCCTCTGGGAACTCCTCCTGGGAAGTAGCATGTGGTTTCCAGCCTACTTCGAGGTGGCTGGGTGGTGAGCAGGGCAGGTGTGGGGTGAACCTAGTGTCTGGCTTTACTGGGCACTCCTATTGCCGCGCTCTGCAGGAAGGGTGAGGCACACCAGCCTCCTCACACCTCAGGGAGCAGATGAGTCATGCCCAGAAGTAGGGGTACCGAGGCAAGGTTCCCCAGAGAAGAAGGAGGATCCTGGCTGGGCCTGGGAGGGTGGGGTGATAGGGCTGGGGGGACAAGAAAAAGTAGGGCGAGTCAGGACAGCAACATTGGGCAATTCCTGGGGGAGGCAGACACAAACGGAAGTCCTTCAAGAGGAAGACACATGGCAGGCAGCTGCTTGGCTGTGGGTGATGTGGCTGCCAGAGGAAGAGACTGCAGCCCTCACTCAAGACACAAGAACCCACCAACAGCAGATGAGGCCCTGGTGTAATGTTTACTGGGTCCCTTCCAAGGGCAGGGCCCCCTGCTAAGCGTGTTACATATTATTGCCTCATCTCATGGTATTATCTCATTCAAAATAGCCCTGGGAGCCAAGAACTGTTGTTTCCCCCATTTTCTAGATGAGAAAACAGTCTCAGGAAGGTAATTATCTCATTCAAGAGCATTCAGTGTCAGAAGTGGAAGTCTAGGATTAAGACCCTTGCTCTTAACCACTAGACTTACTGCCTCAAAGATGGCTTCCTGGAGGAGGCCGGAGGGGAGTCAGCATAAGGGAAGGACATTTCGGGGAGAGGGAACTCCATGAGCAGAGGCACAGGCGTGGAGTATAGATCACAGCAGGAAGCTCTGCACGTCTGGAGCTGCTGTTGTGTGTGCGTGTGCCCACGTGTGTGGAGGAATGTTGTGTGGAGGAGAATGGGGAACCTAGAATTCCCCCGCAGTCATTGTAAGAACTGCCTATAGTGGTGGGGACATGGGGGTGGGGGTGGTTCCTCTGAATTGCTGTGAATCTTGCATGAGTCCTACCCCTCTCTGGGTCTCGGTTTCATCTTCTGTCTTGTGATGGGTTTGGGCAGAGGGTCTCTAAGGCTACCAGGGCTCTTTCTGGGAGGCATTAGAGGGAGGGTCAGGCCAGCAAGGAGGAATGCAGAAAAATGCCAAGCATTTGAGAGGTCAAGGAGGACCGGGAAATATTTTGACAGCAAAGAGGTTGTCTGTGACCTTGGCAAGCTTTGGCCCTTTGGAATGGAGGGAGCGGAAGTGACTTTGGACAGGAGCCAGGAAAGGGCCAAGTCAGAGGAAATGGGAGAGTGGGGACATGAAAATGGGGGGGGGAGGAAGGATGTTTGCTGTAGGGCAGGGACAGATAATGAGATGAACAAGACCATCCCTGATCTATTGGGATTGCCTGCCCGGAGCCTTGTGCTGAGAAATTGTCCAGTGTAAATCAGAGGGAACTAGAGCTGCACTTGATTAGCAATGTCTGCCTAGGACACAGTTGGCAGACATGGTAGCCTGTCATTTGCCATCCTTGCTGAGATGGAACTTGGGTAGAAAATGGTAGTCTGGGTGTGTTGACCTGCAGAGGGACACCTCAGGAATTAGGAATTGGGGGAAATACCTCTGATTCCAGGAACTTTTCCCTGACCTTTTGCTAGAATTAAGGTATTTGCTTTATAGGAAGGTAATGTGGCCTAATCATCAGGAACTTGGGCATTTTTGAGTCAGATGGACAATTAATTTGACAATCACGTGTCCATAGAGCCTCAGTTTCCTCATCTGTGAAAGGAGAATGAAAGAGTGCCTGCTTGCAACGTGGTTGTGTTACAGGTGATGGTAAGAGCGGCGCTTTGTTGCTGTTGTCTTCATTACCCCAATGACTGCTTTGCCCTGATGATTCTTGGCTTCTTTGATGGCAAGGCCCATGCCCCATCACCCAGCCTAGGACTGGGGCATCTCGGAGACTTTCTTATTCTCTTTGGAGGAGCAAATGAAATGGGTGATGTAAGAAGTGAGAAGGGAAGGGTGGTTGGTGGGACAGACCCATTTGGAGTCGTCTCCGTCGGGCTGGGCCGCATGTTGGGGTGGAGGTTCAAGGGCAAGGGCTGGAGGGCAGTGAGCCAGGTGACAGAGCCAGGGTTGGGGTTAGAGGCATTTCAGGCCTGAAAGAAGCCTTGGGGTTGTGCAGGTCATCCCTGAGCTCAGCATGCAGTGAGTGCCAGTGGCAAGCCAGGCCATGAGTCCCTGCTCACTTGGACTTCAGTTGGTAGAGGACGGCTGGGTACACCAGTCAGTTCTTGGGGGACCCAGCCCCCAAATGCACATGCGTTCTTTTTCACATGAGAAAACAGCCTTAGAGAAGAACAGTTGCTTCCTCAAGACAAATCCAGAGATGTGGGTATACAAGATTCCCTTGGCCAGTGGACGAGATGGAGCCACTGGAAGCCGAGGGTTGTGGGACCGGAACTAGGAGGGGGTGCACGCCCGACCTGGTAGAGGTCCTAGTGGTGCCACGTGGGCCCAGGTCTCCAGTCCTGACTGGCTAGGAGCCAGACTGTGCCTTATAGGGGGAGCCCGCAGGCCTGGCAGGGCATCGGCTGCCCTGACACCAGCAGCGGACTCTTGGAAGTGTTCTTCCTGCAGCTTTTCCGTTCGAGTTAGTTGAGGAGGTCCTGGAGGAGGCAGGGAGGGTGCTGGACTTCTCCAGCTCCCCTCTCAGGAACTTGTTCGGGGAAGCTGGTCCTGGTCACCTATTTGGTGGCCCCTCGAGGTTGATTCCTGTCTGGATCCTCTTCTATCTAGGATTGTGTGTGACACTAAAGTGCAGTTTACTCATCTGTAAAATGGACACATTGATGATACTGCCTGTAAGTGCAGCATGTGAGAGAGAATGATAAGCAGCAGGCAAAGGGCTGCGGGTGTTCACTGGTCTGAGCAATGGGGCTTGGAGGGACCCCTGGAGACCTTCCGGTTTTGATCTCGCTTCCTGGCTGAGCCTGGGCTTTGGCTCCTGGGGAGGAACCCACCGTGGTTAAAGCCCCTGATGATGACCACACTTCCCTCTGGCCCCTCTGTCTGCCCGAGCCCTCTGCCCATGGATGGGGCCGGGTGGGTGCCTCTTTTCAACTCTCCCTCCTGGTGAGTTCCCCTACCCCAGAGCCAGGCTCATCCCCTCATTTCCCAGCCTTCCTGACCTTGGGCTTGGCTGGTTTTCAAAGGCCCTTCTCACTGTGTGCTCTTTGTTAGTCTCAAAGAGGAAAGAAGGGAGACTCCCCAAGACCAAGCAGGGGTGGGAAGCAGGATTGGAAGGCCACGCCCAGTCTGCTGGATTCCGGTGGCCTTTCTCTGCTGTCATTTGAGCAGCCCCCTCCCTGGCTCCCGCCCACTCTCCCTGGGCTGCTCTCTCCTCCCTGGCCCCTCAGCCTGCCTCTTAGTTCTGTGGCTGTGCAGGTGGAGGATAGCAGGGCAGGCTGGGGTCATGGGACCACCCAGCTCTGACTTCAACCCTTTAATCATCATCTGTGGCCTTTGATGACTTCACCTCTTCCAGCTTCAGTTTCCTAACCTGCGAAGTGGGATAATATCCACCTCCCTTTGCAGATTGCACTGAAGACTCAGTAAGAAAATGGCGTGTTCTGCCCTCCACAGGGGCATCAAAGTTAAGAGTTGGGCTTCCGATTGGAAAATAAGGGTTTGGACCTTGGCTCTGTGCTCGCTGCCTCCGTGGACTTGGCTATGTGATTTCGCCTCCCTGGACCTCGGTGTCTATAAATGGGTCTGATAGAGCGCCTGTCTCATAGGTTCTCATGAAGATTGAGAATATTTAATGTAAAACTTTCTTTTTAAAGATTTATTTATTTATGCATACAAGCCGGGGTGTAAGCCAGAGGTGTGGGAGGGGAGTAAGAGGATTCACCAGAGACAGGGTGGGGAGCAGAACAGGCAGATCGACTGAAGTACACTGCTGAGGGGAGCAGTGGGCAAGACAGGAGAGGTCTGCTGTGCTGTGTGGGAAGCTCCCTGGCCGGGGATTGAACTCGTGCTGCAGTGGCTCTAGATAGTTTCATAGTGCTGCGCTTAGCCTGTTGCGCCACCAGGGAGGCCCCTATTTAATGTAAAGCTTCTTAACCACAGTGCTTGATATGTGCTGAAAAATGTTTGTTAAAGTAAAAATACTGGTAGCAGCGGGTGGGAGGCCAGGGCCGATTGCGGGTCTTCCTGGGCACGGGGCCTGGGGAGGGCGGTGCTGTGCTGGGCCTGAAGCCGGACTGAGCGCCTGTCCTCCTCCTGTCAGAGCTGCCTGAGAACTGGACGGACACTCGGGAGACGCTGCTCGAGGGGATGCTCTTCAGCCTCAAGTACCTGGGCATGACGCTGGTGGAGCAGCCCAAGGGCGAGGAGCTGTCGGCTGCCGCTGTCAAGAGGATTGTGGCCACGGTGAGCCCCCAGTCCGGAGGGGGGACCGTGAGCCCAGGGCCGGCTTTCCCCAGGGTGGCGCTTGTCCCCTTCTTGTGCTCTAGTTGAACACGTCTGAGCTGCCCTGCCCTCGGGCCCCCTGCATCCGATGGCTGAGGGACTCTGGTAGAGGGGAGCTGCCGGGCCTATGGGGTCAGGGTCAGTGTCCCCTCCAGCTGTTGTGGCCACAACCTTTCCCAGCTGCCTCTCCCCCCAGCACGGGCTCCTGCCTAAACAGCGGTGACTTATCAGCACCAGGGTGCAGAGGTGGGGAGGTTGCCGTCACCCACCATTGCCCTGTGGCCCGAGGGACAGGGTAGCGCACCAGAGCTCCCCTTCCCACCTCTGAGCCATCATGGGCCCTATAACTTCCCTCCCCAGGTGACCCTGGACCCCGCAGCTCAGGCCTTGGAGGTGCAGTGGGTGGGGTTGTGATAGCCCACTGGGTGCTCAGCGTCCGCTGTGTGTGTCCTTGGCAAGTCCCTCAGCCTCTTGGAGTCCCTTTCCTCTGAGGAGAAGTCCCCCCGCCTGAGGGTGACTGGAGGCTGAAGCTCGGCAGACAGCCGCTGCCACCGAGCGCTGTTGCTCCAGCCATACTGGGAGAGGGGCTGCCCCGGTTTCTTCCCTGTGCACCTGCCAGTTACCTGGGCGCTGGCCTCACATGGGCCTCATGTCTGGGTCTAGTGCCACGAGGGTGGGTCGCAGGTGAGTCAGGCAGGCCCCTGACCCATGTCTGCCCAAGGCCAAAGCCAGTGGGAAGAAGCTACAGAAGGTGACTCTCAAGGTGTCGCCACGGGGGATTATCCTGACCGACAACATCACCAACCAGCTCATTGAGAACGTGTCCATCTACAGGTACGCTCAGCGCGGCCTCTGCCCTTCGCCACGGGGTGGTGTGTGGTGTGCGCCCTCTGAGTCTAGACTTGGCCTCCCCCTGTCCGGTGACCTGGGGCCTGGCTTTCCTCTGTCAGTGGGGTGGAAACAGGTCTGCCTGAAGTGGTGCTGCACAGCACCTGGCTCACAACGGGCCCTTGGTTAGATGGCAGTTGCTCCTGTCATTTTCACTGGTTATGCGGGCTGCAGAGGCCTAACCTGGCCTCACCCCCAAGCCCCTGCCCCCCAGACATGCTGCTGGGTCAGGCTTGGAGCAGAGGGCTGCAGAATCACTGCCTTTGCCTGCTAGACAGCTGGCCAGGCGGCCAGGGAGGCCTCAGGCAGTCTGAGTCATCTGCAGATGACCTCTGTCAGGCGTGCCCTGTTCACAGGGAGGCAGAGCAAGGCTTTGGAGCCTCAGGCTGTCCCCATCTCTCAATCGCTGGTCAGTTGTAGAATTTCAGAGCTGGAAGGGACAGCCCAGGCCCGTTTTACAAGTGGAGACCTGGAGAGGGAATTTCCCAAGGCCTCACATGAGGTAGTGGCGAGCTGGGACCAGGACACTAAGCTGGAGAGTCCAGGAGACTCCTCCTGCCAGACCTTCCTCCCAGCTCTTGCTTTGGCTCCACGCAGATGGCTCAGGTGTCTGGAGCACAAGCCGGGGCTGAGGGCTGCATGTGTTTTGAGGGCTGGTTTTAGAGCTTCTGGCTGAGGTCTTCCTTTCTTCTTCTCGATTCTGCCTTTCCTTTAACCAGTATAATTTACCAGGGTGGGAAATCAGATCCAGCTCCTGCCTTCAAGGAGCTTCTAGTCGAGGAGGGAATGGGGGGACAAAATGGATAAAAGTGTCTAAGTGTTTCCCAAGAGGACAGAGAAGGAGGGGCCTGTCTGGGAGAGCCAAAGAAGACCTCCCTGGAGGTGGGCGAGGCTGGATCCCCTGGGAGAAGAGGCAGTTGGGAACCTAGAGTTCCTCCTTCTGTCTGCTTAGGGGTCTTACTGGTTCACCCCATGTCGATGACTATCATTGAAGCTGGGGCTACAATGGCACGGGACATGATATCTGTACTTGCTCTTGCACCTGTCTGGTGTGCAGTAAGGGCCCAGCTACTACTACTTTGTGGCATGGCTTAGTAGAGGAGAATGTACCCTCCTTCCAGTCTTTATCGCCCCCCTCGTTCCTGCATAGTTAGGATTCCCCTACTGGATGGCCCAGGATGCTAGGCCTAGAGGCCAAGACCATTTCTCCAGAATCTCTTGCTGTTGGTGCAGGCTCTCTGGATCTCGGGAGATGCCCTGTGGGGCATCTTGGTTGTGGTCAGGCTCCTGCGCTGGGGTCTGGTGACACTTCCCACCTGCCTTTCAGGATCTCCTACTGCACAGCGGACAAGATGCATGACAAAGTATTCGCGTACATCGCCCAGAACCAGCACAACGAGAATCTTGAGTGCCACGCCTTCCTCTGCACCAAGCGGAAGATGGTCAGTGGGGAGGGGCTGGGACTCGGGCAGGCTCTGACCTTGCTTTGCCACTCCTGCCCTTGGGGGCCCTGTCTGCTAGGGAGCAAGACCCAAAGGTGACGAGCACATGAAAGTGTGAAATCTTGGAACCCCCAGTGGTGCTGCGCAGAGGGTGCCAAGTAGGGCTGCAGTCAGGTGGGTGACCTGTCATAGGAGCTGTGCGCTGGCTGGCCCGACCTCTGGACTGGGAACAGCCGGAATTTCCAGCGAGTGCCCTGGGCCCCTTCTCTGTGATGTGATTTGTTGGGTTTGAGGGTTTTGGGTTCTCCTGTCACTAGTCCAGGGGGCAGGCCTTATAGGGACCAATCCTTGGAGGCTGGCGATCCGAGGAGCCGTGGCGAGGGGCGGAACACAAGCCCTGGAGGACTCGGCTGCTGTAGTGAGGGCGGCCGTTTCATGTGCCTACTGTGCGCCTGCTTCGTGGTCAGCATGAAGGCGTCTGCTCGTTGAATTGCTGCACAGCTCTGTGAAGAGCTCAGTAGCCCTCTGTTCGCTCAGCTGTCTTGTTGAAGATGACTGAGCCAACCAGGCAGCGACCCACTTTGCGTCCCCTCCCTGTGTGACCTGAAGAGCACCTTGCCCCCTGTCCAGACCACCTCCCAACCACCTCTGGCCGGGGCTCAGGAACCTCAGTGGCTTCTGGGCATTTGTCTTACATGTTGGGGCAGCAGCCAGGAGGTGTCAAGCTTTGGTGCTGAAGCCTTATTTCCCAAGGCTCCTGAGGTCCGCGTGTCCCGCCTGCGTGTGTGCGTTAGCCCCGGCCTCTGTGAGCCTTGGTGTCCGGAGTCCCCATGCCCTGTGATCCTTGGGGCCGAGGAGACAAGGACGTGTGCTCTCAGGACTTCATAGCTCTCCCCACGCCCAGCTTCCTGCGCCCACCAGGGCACCCTAGAGGCGGTGTAAGCGTCCGGTTGCTGCTCCGAGAAATGCACACGAACTCACTGGCTTAGAACAACACGAATTCATCTCGTGGTTCTAGAGGTCAGGAGTCTAAAATGAGTTGGCAGGGTGTGTCTCTTCTGGAGGCTTCAGAGGAGACCCCTGCCTCTTCTAGCTTCTGGAGGCCACCTGCCTTCCTTGACTTGTATCCCCACTGCCCCCCAGAAAGCTGTGCAGCGTCTTCCCATCTCCCGCTCCACCTCTGTTGTCACGTTGCTTGTTCTGAGTCTCACCCTCTGGCCCCCTCACAAGGTCCCTATGACTGGGCCTACTGGGTAATCCAGGACAATCCCCTGTCTCAAAATCCTTAATCACACCGTTTGCCTTGGGAGGTGGCATTTATAGGTCGCAGGGCCTGGGGTGGACATCTTGCTGGGGTGGCCATGATTCAGCCTGCAGTGGGGCTCTCAGAGGAGGCAGCAGGGGTCTAGTCCTGGCTGACATGCTGTGTGGCTGCAGATAAGACCCTGCCCTTCTCTGGGCTACTTACTTGCCATTGGGTCAAAGAGGTGCCCTCAAGTGACCTGCAGGATTGTTCTGGAAGATCCTTTTTTCTTTGGTGTGCTTCTTTCCTGCAGACTCAGTGTTACCACTGACCCCTCACCCGGGGCCTCGTGATGCCCCAGGGCCCTGAGCTGGGTGGCTACTCCCGGACAGCCTAGTTCCCACTGTCTGGTGGCTTTGTCTCTTAGGAGGCCAAAAGAGATTTAAAAATACAAGCTCATTATATCCCCATTGTTTGTCTCTTCCTCCCCGCTGACCAGAGCAGGCTCTGGGCAGCTGGTCCAGGCTGTTGCTGCAATGTGGGCCCTGGGTGGGAGGGACCCAAGATGCAGAGGCCTCCTCTGGGCTGAGTTTGGCTCAAGAGAATCAAGGGAGGCTTGGCCTGGGGCCAGAGGACTTTAGACAGCCTTTGACCAAACACCCTGCCCCCAGGCCAACAGGCCAGCTCCTGAGGAGGGTGGCCTGCCCCTGTGGGGTGCTTATAGTGGGGCATGCTTAGGCAGAGGGGTGGGCTGCTGCTGGCCCTCTTGCCCAGGCCCCGCGCTCACTTGCACTCTGTCTTGGGGGGCAGACTGCAGCGCAGCTCGTCCTTCACCCCGCCCAGCTGCTCCCCTCGTCAGGGAGCCCAGAGAGGCCCCTAGGAGAGACGGCCTAGCTGGGCGACATGACTGGACCACCAGGTGCCAGAGCGATGTTCTTGTGTCTCTCAGGGCCTAGCGGGCCCACCCGGGCGGGGTGTTGATAGCCTCGTGGCGTGGCCGCCTCAGAAACTCCAGATCTCAGGGCAGGGTGGAAGTTTCAGGGGAGGCGGAAGGAGGAGTGGATACCTCAGGTTCTCCACCCACCTGCTGCCAGGTACACCTTCTCAGGTGTGTTTGCTGGGCCAGGGGGTTGGCCATGGCGATACCAGCAAGAAGATGGGGGATAAGAGCCTGGATTCAGTCGCTGGAATCCAGGTGGCCTGGTTCCAGGGTGGAGGTTATTACGTTTCTTGGAAGTCAGATTTCCCAGAGGAGACATTTTGAATTAGGTTTTGTGGAATGAAAAGTGAGTGGACTTTGCCAGGCCCAGAGAAAGGGAGTGGGGCTGGTGGGGGGGGGGGG
>PVIJ01016257.1:0-33354 GCA_004024925.1 Scalopus aquaticus
AAAAAAAAAAAAAAAAAAAAAAAAAAAAAAAAAAAAAAAAAAAAAAAAAAGATTTTTGTGTATTTCTGTTCGGACTTTTGTGAGTGTGTTTGAGTGCTCATGGAAAAATGGAAAACACCTAGATGGATAGTCACTATTTAAAAAAAGGGGGAAAGCAATTTATAACCAAGAAGTTAGTTTATATCCCTTTTTCTCCCTCTTTCTTTTTTTTCCCATTAGAAATCTCCAAACTACAAATCTTGTATGTGGTCAGGATGGTTGGAGGGTAAGGAATGTTGTCAGCAATTTGTTTATATTGACCCCAGGTCCTAGAATGGGGTTATCAGTAGGACTTGGCCAAAGTGTGTATGTCCCAACCTGTTCCTCTGCATTTAATGTCAGCGGTGCCATATTTGCTGTGACTACAGTTATGCAGCTGGAGGAGGTGGTATTTCCACAGCAATGGGCAGGAGAGGACCCATTCTGTAAATCTCAAGAGGCCTGGGCTGAAACTGCTCTTCCTATTGTTGGGTGGATTTTCCTGCATTATCCCTGTTCTTTCAAGATTATACCATTTGATCTTGGTTCTGGTAGCTTTAAGGACTTTGCCCTAAGCACAAAGAACTATATGCAGATGACCTATTGTTGACAAGCAGTGGTGGCTCTTTTTCCCCATGTGGGGAAGGGGTGAGTTCTTTTTTCTGCATACTTTGAACTGTGTAAGCTTTGCAGATTCTGGGATTCTGATTGCCGTCTGGGTGTCACATTGCTGCCAATTCTCTCAAATCTTGCTTTATTTTCAGCTGCCATTATTAATACAGAAAAGTTCGGAAGTAGTTTGGAGAATTGAGGGGGGAAGCCTAGGTTTGTCTTAGTGAGAATAGACTCCACCTGTCTCATTGTATTCTGTGAGCGCTTGACCTTCACTGGCCTTTTACTTCCAGTGACTGGGGGATCAGACCCGCTGACAGTGGTTACACCACAAACGTCCAGAACCTCTCCGTACAGCTGACGGCCGCTCATTTCAGCATGACGGTTCCTTCTCAAGAAAAAAACAAAACCCCACCACTTTTCTGACTGCACTGTTGGTGCCATTTGTGAAGTTGATATGTGAAATTGTCAGTGTATTAAATACTTAAAAGTAGATATGAGCTCTGAATACAAATCCTTAAAAAGTTAGAGCCATTCTTTAAATCAATCTTTAAATGAATCTTCTTTTGAAAACTTTTCTCAGTAAATAAGTACTTCCATAGTGTCTTTTAAAGTTTTTTTTAAATATATCATTACTGTAGCTGCTCACTGTCTCTTCCTTTATTCATGCCATCTCCCAGAACTGTAGGTTTTCCTATCTTATTTATTTGAATTTATTCAAGCTTATTTTTTAGGTTCCTTGGGTGTGAATTTTACCCAGCCATGGTCAGTTGTGAATTTTGCCCACCCATGGTTAGTTTTTAGGCCCTCTGGTCCCGTTTTACTATTTTAACATATTGGACACATGCCTTACTCTGCTTGTGTCAGCAGAATGGTGAGGTTGCAGTTGGGTTGAGGATGGGGATCATATGGTACTTTCCTTTCCCCAGACACCGGCTTTATGCTTTATTCTTTCTTTCTTTGCAGTGCTGACTCGTTTTTTAAGTGAGTGTAGTGTCTTCTAAGGAAGACTGATGCTGATAGTACTCCATGAATGGTAGGCTGGGAGTCTCGGCAGATCCAGGAGCAAGGGCAGTGGGCCAAAGAATGGGAACTGCAATGCCACAGGAACCCATGCAGTGACGGCATTTGGAAGACTGCAGGAACAGGGTGGCCAGTCACCCCGGTTTGCCAGAATGATGCTGATTTTGGCATTGAAAGTTCTGCTTCTTAGGAAGCCCATCAGTGCCTGGCAAACTGGGAAAACGCTTCTGAATAACCAGTTTCTATAAGTGATTTGAGGAGAGAAAAAGGACAGAAATTTTATTTTATTTATTAAAGATCTAATTTATGTATATAAGAACTGGGGTGTAGGCCAGAGGTTGGGGGGGGAGGTGTGTGTATGTGAGAGGATTCACTAGAGACAGAGTAGGGGGAAGAACAGGCAGATCTACTGAAATAGACTGCTGAGGTGAGACAGGCGAGGTCTGCTGCTCCATGTGGGTTAGCTCCCTGGCCGGGGATTGAACTCGTGCTGCAGTGGCTGGCAATAGCTGATAGTGCTGAAACTTTAAACCTTGTGCCACCAGGGAGACCTCAGGATAGAGATTTTAAATGTTTTTCTTATGTTATCAGGAAGCAGCCAACCTCAAATGAAGTCAGTGGGAATTCTAAGGAATTCTGTAGTGTTAAACCTTAACAAGAGAAGCAACCTTGTGTCTTGGAGAGGTCTTAGACCTTGAAGCCAGGTGGCTTTAATACTTTGGGCAGAATATTTCACATTTTTGAGTTCTATCCTCTTGCATGCTGATTATGAGATTGATGATTATGGGTTTAAAATGCAGTTGTTGTAATGATGATGTTCTGAAAGATTAGTGAATTGAGAAAAGGTAAAAAAAACAAAAAAAGATGCAAAAAGAAGTCAGATAGTCCCAATGGGAAAGTAGAAAAAGTCAAATTTGGGAAGTCAGAATTTATTAATATTTATCTACGGATGTCCAGGGAAAAGAGAGATTCCATCTGGTGACCCCAAATATTGATGAAAAAGAACATTGTGCTCTGTTTTGAATTTATTAGATTGAATTCTCTAGAACTTGGAGCTGGAAATGATTCTAGATATTAATTAGTCCTGTCCATTCATTTGTCCTCTTGGGGTCATCTGATTCTTTTACTCATCAGTAACCTTTGCTTTTCTCTTTGGTTTCTTGCGGATGATGAGCCATTTTGGAGACAATTTTTCTAGCCAGTTGAGGTTTTGTACCATTGCTAACTAATGCTTCAAAAAATAGGGGGAGACGTATATCTCTTTAATTCATCGTTCACCTTACCTCTGAGTGGCCTCCTACTTTCGAGAATAGAGATGTGGAACACAGCTTGGGCCTGCGAAACGCCAGATGGTGTCGCTGCAAAAGGGGAATAAACATGGATCAGTCAGCAGAGAGCAGCGCGGGAAGAAGTGAGGGAGGAACAGACTTATTTTGTTATGTGCGCTGGGAAGGGTTTTGGAGATTGGGACATTTGACCCAAGTCTTAAGAGAATAAAATCAATTCAACATGTAGATGGGAGGGAGAGAGGGACAGTGGAAGAAAAGCTCTGAAGAATGCGTGGATGACATTCTAAGCCTTGGAGGGATGTAGCGTCTCATACTGTGTCACTGAATTTATTTCTGATTTGTAAGCTTTCTTAAGAGCTTGGTTAGAATGGTAAATTTACTAGGCTCCCACTCACAGCCCAGTAAACTGATAAAATCTCTTTTCTGAACGTACAAAGCAGAGAACTCTAGACCCTGGGTGGGTGAGCCTGCCAGATAGCAGCTGCCACCATAGTGGAAAGCTTATCCCCAGTATTGACAGCAACTGTGATACTTATTTTTTGTGTCAACTTGGCTAGGCCAAGTTTTCAGTCAGCCAGTCTAGATGTTGCTATGAAGTTCGTTTTTTGATGAGATCAGCATTAAATCTGTGGACTTTGAGTAAAGCAGATGACCCTCTATAATGTGTGTGGGCCTCATCCAATCAGTTGAAGGCTGTAAAAGAAAAAAGACTGAGATTTTGCAGAGAAGAAGAATTCTGCCTCCAGCCCGCCCCTGGACTCTAGCTGCAGTATTCAGCTCTTTCCTGGATCTGTAGCCTGCTGGACTGGTCTGCCAATGGAGACTTGCCAGTACCTACAATCACATTAGCTAATTGCTTAAAACAACAACCACCTGTGTATATGTGTGTCTGTGTATGCACATACACATACGTGCACACACATTCATGCATGTATATACATATATATCTGTGTATTTATATATGTATGTACACACACACACACTATTGGTTCTGTTTCTCTGGAGTACCTTGATAAACAGCCACCATTTACATTTTTACCACTTTTGTGTATTTAACTCATGTGGCACTAAATCTATTGTTTGCCTTCTGCTATCCATTCTTTTGTCTGTTTGTTTTTGTTTTCTGGAAGAAAGGTGTCATGTTTAAGAGTGGAGTGGTCCTTGAAGGGAGAAGTGCACCCTGGGAGATTTGCTGAGCGCCGGCATCGAGAGCTGTCAGGGCATGTCTGTATTTACATGTTTTCCAGCCGTGTTTTCCCAGCATGTTGTGGATCTGTGACTGTCCTTGGAGGAATTTGGTATTCAGAAGTCAATAAACAAATTACTTTGATCTATAATGTGGGGCTGTCACAGTGACTGATGGAATACCAACCCTTTCAGAACAGCGTGTGAGGGGAAAACAGGAAGATTGAAAGTGCCCATGAAATGACAAGAGATGCGGTGAGAATTCAGTGCAGGGTGTTCCTCTTGGTGAAGCTGCCACAGCGGAAATTTTTGTCTTGGAAAGCTGCTCATTTCGCATTGAAATGTGTTGCTATTCTGACATACAGAGTCTTTTGTTGAGTAGATTCTGAATTTATCAGTTGTATAAATATTCTATGGTGCTTGGGCACCCCACAAATAATGGGAGCTTTATAAATATATGGCAACATCATTGGGGGGTAAAAGTAGCCCTCTTGGCTAAGTGGTAATAATTGACGTTTTTATATCCTTTCATGATTTGTTTCTGTGGATGGCCTTTGACAGTATCATTCAGGCATCTGTAAAGGTGTTTCAGTCCCTTTTTACGATATGAGGAAAGGGATCCTCTCGAGATGATGTGACTTCATCACGGTTATAGAGAATTAACTTATCTTTCCTGATTCATACAATAGTTGCACACATGAACAATAAGCCATAATGCAATATTATTTCAATAAAAAGAAAAAATAGTTGATTGTTGTGTTGGTTAATTTAGCTACCAGATTTCCACAGAACTCCAGCACATTGTTTGGTCCTTAACGTGTACTTAGCCAGTAGTGACTTTATCTCTACCTTAATTTGTCAGACAAAGTAGAGTATTTTAAAAAAATAGTTCTTTTTATAGCTTTATTTGGAATGGTATTAAATATGAAGAGATCAGGCCTCCTCTGTGGTGCAGGGGGTTAAGTTGCAGCACTATGAAGCTATCCAGAGCCACTGCAGCATGAGTTAGATCCCTGGCCAGGAAGCTGACCCACATGGCGCAGCAGACCTCTCCTGCCTTACCTGCTGCTCCCCTCAGCAGTGTAGTTTTGGTCAATCTGCCTGTTCTGCTCCCCACTCTGTCTTCTGGCGAATCCTTTCACTCCCCCCACACCTCTGACCTACACCCCAATTCTTGTATGCATAAATAAATAAATCTTTAAAAATATGAAGAGATCTGTTATTAATTGAGTTTAGGAGGAATGTGAGTTATATTATTGGTAGATCCTTTTGAAATAGCTAAGATATTGTAGAACTCTGTAGATATTTTTATCACCTTCTGTACCTTTTCCCTCATCAGTTACCTGAATGGTTTTTTTTCTTTTTTGGTAGAGCTGAGTTGAGTTTATTTTTATTTATTTATTTTAATTTTTTTTATTGTTCATATCTTTTACATTACTGTGTATTCCCTGTAGGTTACCCACCACCGATTCACCCGTGAACCATCACCATAGTCCTTTGTGCTCTGCCTGAGTGGTATTTATTGTCTTTGGAATAGAACTCCTAAGAGAGATTATGATTTGTTCAAGTATGGCAGATACTTTGACACTCACACTTTGTTCATGATCAATGTCTATAACTTGTAGCACTCTTTTATTTTTGTTTCTGAGTAAATCAGCAAGACCTTAAAAAAAAGTTTGGTGTAAAAGTGACTAAATACATGATGTGCTTTTCCACAGTTGAAATTTGTGGCTTTTTTCCTTGTTGGGATGTCATCAGTGATCAACTAGATACATCAGTGTATCTAGAAAGTCTGTTTGGCAGACACATTCATAAAGTTTTTATTCTGTAAATCATGCATCCTGGAAAATATAAAACTACAAAGGAGGGATGGACAGTCCATGTGTACTTTTTTCCCATTCAAAATGAACATTTTCTCCTTTAATTATTAAAAGAAAATACCAAATGATAAAAATACTAAAATTGGATTTATAACCAGCATCAAGGTCTAAATTTTTTTTAAAAGCAGGAAGCAAATGAGAAGTCACATGTCTGCCTTTATTTCTTGACCAAAGAGGTTTTATTTTTTCAGCAATTGGGCATTCAGTATTTTTTGGTGTTTTGAGTGTGTGAGCACTGAGGTCAAGGACATTTCCGCGTGGGCTCTCAGGTTGTGAGTTAGCTGCAGGGAGAAAAGGGACACATTTCATTAAGTGTGTATATTAAAATTTCCAACAAATTATGATTTGTTTAATACTTGACTGGTCAGATTTAAACTCTGAGCACAAACTTTTACATTCTATTAATTTCCTGTAGTATTTCCTATAATTTAGAAACCGTAAAAAGTTTACTGACTAAACAAGCAGTGCAGAGTCAAAGTAATAATTTTAAGATACACTTTTAATTTTAAGAACTTGTGGATGACTATGATATTTCAGATATATTGGAAGAGAAAATCTTAATTTCCATCTCAGTAAAATAGTCTACAGTTGACCCTTGAACAACATAGGTTTGAACTGACTGGTTCAGTTCTACGTGGATTTGCTTCTGCCTCTTCCATCTGTGCCACTCCCAAGACAGCAAGATCCACCCCTGCTCCTCTTCCTTCTCCTCAGAGAGCCCAATGTGAAGATGATTATGACAGTGACGAGATTGAAGGACTTTATGATGGTCCATTTCCACTTAATGAATAATAAATACAAAATGTGTTAATCGACTGTTACGTTCTTGGTGAGACATAAGGTTAGCAGTAGTTAAGTTTTGGCGGAGTAAAATGTTATACACATATTTTCAACTGCAGGGGTGTTGGTTCCCCTAACTTCTCATTGTTCAAGGGTCGCCTGTATAATTAACCTTCTGAAAATGCATTTTGAGACAGTTATATCTTTTTATTTTATGAATTCTCTATATCATTCTTTCAGTTACTCATCTATTCATTCAATCTTTTTTCAAGTTCTTTTCCCCTGCCTCCTCCCCCTTACCCCCCACCTCTCACACATATAGGCAATTAGGGACAATGGGAAATATTCACAAATGCTGTGACTTGCAGAAGTGCCACTTTGAGTATGTGCCTGGGGGATGGAGAAGGGATTTGAACAGGGCCTGAAAGGTTGAATAGGTTTTGTCTCTTCAGCAGTCAGGCAAAGCACATTCAAGGAAAAGAAAAAAAATGCATTGGGCTAGAAATCCCAGCACTGAGGAGGAATGCAGACATCATGTGAATTTATTTTCTATTCTTTTAAAGTTTCCTTTCTATTCTGCATACTTAGACTGAAGTGCTGCATAGTGAATACTTCTCAGTATATGTTCTGCAGAACACCAGCTGTATAAAATGTTCCTGGCCAAAGAAGGCCAAATCTGAGAAGTCCTGCAGAAAAGATACTGTTTCTTTCTGCTTACCCATCATTGTCCAAATATCTCTGATGACTGAGCACCATTCCCTGCTGCCCCCACTTTTTGAACAATAGTTTTTTTTTTTTTTAAACATCTAGTGGATTCTGTGTTCCATTATTTAGGAAACATTGGGTCGACAACCATATTATCCCACAACCATGTTATCCCGTCTTGACTTTCTGTTTAGAGATGTGTCCTGCCTTGTTTCAAAACCAGGTCTGTAGAAAGGCGCTCAGGTCATGGGCCACATGCTGTGCGTGTAGACTAGTAGTCAGGGTGTGTGTCGGCCACTGTATGATTATGTCTTTCCATCCCGAGCTTTGGCAACTACTTTCATTTTATGATATTTCATTGGTGATAATAGAAAACATAATATATATGATTACATAGTATGATGCGCCTATGTTGAATAAATATAACAGTATTATTTTTAGATACCTGATAATTACATGTGGGAAGAACGAAGGTTTGAGAGGCTTCACTCTTCTGGTTTGGCAGGTATTCTACTGGGGAGTGACAATTACAACACATCCATCCCTCTCAGTAGGAAAGATGATGATATAAAATATTTCCATCTGCAGTTCTTTTTGAGTATAAAGAAAATTTACTGTATAAATAAATTAATCAGATAATTCCTTTAATCATGTATGTGTGTCCATAGGAACAGATAGATATGAGTCACATGCATGCTATTTTGTCAAAAAAATTTAAAATTTTGAAGAATAACATTTAGCAGTTGTCGCTCTTAAGTGGGAAAGTTAAGTATTCAAGGAAAGAAGCTAATTATCTTGTTCATTGTGCATAGGAAGCACCCTTGAAGATCTTAGAGTTTTATGATTGCAGGCTTTCAAAATTCTGACAAGACTGCTTCTAAATTAGTCAATGTTGAGTGCTGTCTTTTTGTAGATTGACAACTGGTTGGTGTTGCTCCATTTTATTGAGAAAAGAAAAGCATCAAAAATGGCTCCACCATCTGTTGAATGTGAAGCTTGGGTCGAAAGGGTGGTAGGATGTAGCAAAGAAAGGCTGGCTGAACTGTAATCTCAGACCCTTTTAAGGTACAGAGTCTACTACATCCAGGAAAGAAAACTACTCTCCAATTTAAATCTTTAGTGGAAGTTGTGTAAGTAGGTAAGAGGTAGATTTGGGGAAACAAATTCCTTTCTTGTTTGTTTATAGAGCAGTCTTCCCCACCCACCCTTTTATTTCTCAAGGAAGTATTATTTTTGAACCAGAAAGGCAAGTCTTCCTTTGAGAAATTAATTAAATGGTTCAATAGAGTGAAGTATTTTTACTTTTCATGTGGTTTAATTTTCTACGCAAAAGCAAAACCTCCCTGTGAAAGCCATTTGTTTTTGTTAATCAAAATTAATGTATAATGCTTATCAGGTGCAAGAGAAAACCGTAGTGTTATATGAACTGTGCTCTGCAGGGAGAATTCAACCACTCTCTGGGAATAAAAATCCTGGCTTGCCATTTTATATGGTGCAGATGCTTCCACCGTGGTTAATTTCAAGCCACTAACCTGACATCCTAGAGCACAGATTTGAAAAGAGATAGATGATAGCATCCATTATATAGTGTTTTCTTTACTGATACACTTGATGTAAATAATGTTGAGAGCATAGATGTAGTAAAATTATTAGATTTGAGTATTTATTCTGCCTATGTTATAATTTATTTAGTTCTGAGTATATATAAGGGAGTTTTAAAAATGAATGTATTTAGCAACTTGTCCATAAATTCCTGAAAATTTTATTGGCTTTTCTGATACACACACCACTGGTATGCAGACCTGTGTTAGATGTCTGGTTCCAGCACTTACTAGCTGTGTGATAAGAGTACCTACCCCATAAAGTTGCTGGAAGGATTAAATGAGATACTGAATACAAGTCTTCAAGTAGTGCATCACACGCTAGTAAGTGCTCAAAAAGTGGAAGTTATTATTCGTGTTGGGTTTTTCGTAGTCTAGGGAATGCATTGTGGCTCATGTGTAAGTGTCCTGCTAGTTATTTTAAACTAGATAAATTTAAGAATGTGCTGAAGTTGGTATGAGGGGCCCTAGTACTTTTTTTTTTTTAAATAATCTAGAGAGTATTTATTGCAGAATAAGGCTTGTAACCCTGTCCACCACCACGGCATAATTCCACATGTTCTGCCAGCATCGGGCGGAGGAGACTTAAAGGGTCAAGCAGGGAAGTGCTTGATAGGAGTTTGGAGTACAATCTTTTTATTTTCTTGTTTTTAGTAAAAGCAGTTTCTCTCAAATCAAAACCTTCCTTTTCTTCCCCGTGGCATTTTCCTTATAGTCTGATTCTTCCCTCAGTTTTGACAATGATGCCATTGTCTTTACTCAGTCTTCCTGGTCTTGTATCTTTGTGAGCTTGTGCTGCAGGGAGCATCTGTAGCTCTTAAACAAAAATGGTACATTATTCAGAGTCCAGAGAACATGACTGACTATGAAGGTTGCAGTGGGGGTTTTGGGATTTGGGGTGAGAAAGGAACTCAGTATTTGCAAATTAAATCATCAGTAAGGAGATTAAATGGAGAAGGGAAGAGACCTGGGGACCTGGCAGTTTGGAATGTAGTTCTTTGAATATCCTGGTGGCCCTGGGGACATTTCCAGAATCCCTTTATATCCAGTAGTGTTGGCTGTTCTATTTTTCTATCAATCTGACTCTATCCATTGATTCTCAAATAAGGTATCTTCAGTGTTTCCTCTCTATCTCTGGATGCATTTGTATGTACCTGCTATGTATGTATAAATGTATATTTAAAACATTTCTGTTAGCGTTGAGAGGGAAATAGCTGGTTTGCCATTTGATTCAACTATATTGAAGATACGTGAGTTGAACATTTTGGAGCGAACGTGTACAATTTTCAAGGTAATATTTATGTTTCTTTTAAAATATGCCATTTAGTTCAGGCCTTTCACAAAGTCTTTTTCTTCCTATGCCATTAACCTGTGATGAAAAAGGTTTAAAGCTGCACATCTTTCTCCTGGTTCAAGGCAGTGAACACAGCAGAAATAGAATGACCTATTGGATTTTAGTTTAATTGTTTAATCAATAGCCAGAAAAAAAACCCCACATTTAAAGTGGTTAGACTCTGCCTTGAGGTACCAAGAAAGGAATGTCACTCGTTTAGCGAATTGCTTTGAAGAGCCGAGGGGGAGAAGCAGGAACACAGTAGTTGGCAATGTTGTACATGATTCATTTTCTTTACCACTACCCTGGTGTGGAAGTTGCCAATTTTGGCATAATTTC
This sequence comes from Scalopus aquaticus, assembly GCA_004024925.1. NCBI lineage: Eukaryota > Metazoa > Chordata > Mammalia > Eulipotyphla > Talpidae > Scalopus > Scalopus aquaticus. Next base: position 10,766 of record PVIJ01016257.1, read on the forward strand.
CTTTGTTTTCCCTCAGACTGCCTATTCTAAAAAATCACAGGAAATAAATTTAATGTACACCATTTGGAATTGAACAAATTGAAGCGTGTTGAAGAGTTTCTCTCTCGGTAAGAATATTTCTAAAGTTGCATAGTAGAAGCCAATGTTTAAATAGACTTTGGGTTGTTGAAATTGCTTTGAGAGCCTGAAAAGTTAGGAAACATCTCATCTACAAACTGTCAAACAAGCAAAGAGGTTTAACCTGTGGGCCAGGACGTTTAGCAGCAATTGCCTGGAGGACGTGTTGCGAATTTTGGGTCTTTTCTGGGCCCAGAAAGAGTGGTGTGATTAGTGATTTTTTTTTTTTTCATATTGATAGTTGTAGGGTGAATGAAAGAGTCATCAGGTTTTTCCGCCCTCCCATCAGTGATGGACTTCTGCAGGCCTACATGCATGCCTAATGGCGGGCACCTGGAGGATGGTGTGGGCATGCGTGAGTGGGCACACCTGAGCCAGAGACTGGGCTTATATAAAAGCAGAGAAGAAGCAGCAGTAGCAGAAGCAGCAGCAGCAGCAGAGGACAGAGAGTGAAGCAGAGAAACCAGAGAGAGTGAAGCAGAGAAACCAGAGAGAGTGAAGATTCGCCAGGGGCTAGGAAGCCTGCCCTGTACCTGGTTGCCTCTCCACAAAAGACCAGTAAAAGCCTCAAAAGCCACCAAGGGCTCCAGAATTCCTCCTTATACCCATCTGCTCAGCTCTGTAGAAAGCCTGCTCCTGTGTCTTCCTACCCCCTACAATAGTCTATTTAAAGGTAAATTTACAGAAAGCAAGTTGTCTTGGAACCTGTGGATGGTTTTGTAATGTTCATTGACAATGACTTTTTAAAGACACAGACATTTATTGTTTTAATATAAATTCAGAGTTTAAAAATCTCCCTTCAGTGCTTTCAGTTATAATATGGGCTTAAGTCAATGACCCAAATAATTTCAAATGATCGGAGTTACTATTTAGGAAAAACTCCCATGTCAGTATTTCTCTTATTGTCTGTATCGAATTAGAGGAAGAAGAGGACTATAAACAAGAAGCAGCCCCTCTAGTTTCATGAAGAGGACAGTGCATTACAGTAAACCGAGTTTATATTCCACCTTCAAGTGCGGTTCTCCCATTAGTTCACTTTGTGCCGGGTCATTAAAAATATCTTCACATCCGGTTGTCTCATTACCCCTCAAAATATCCAGTGACAGTTTTGAGCTCGGAAGAAATGGAAGACATGAACTTGCCGTGCTGCTTGCAATTTTACTTGTTATTTTCGTGGAACAAATAGACCCTGGATGTTTCTCAGTGTGGAGACATTCATTTCATCTTGGTTGAGCAAGAATTTTTTTCTGATAATTCAAGAGAATAACTGGGAAGAGATTATTTTTCACACAAGAAAAACCTTTGAAAAGAAAATTACATCTTTCAAAAGGTCCACTTGCTGAAAGTGCCGTAGCTGGAATACTGCCCTTAACTGGGCGGGGCATGTCCTCAGGTACTCGCCTTCAGCTCACCCTGCAAACAGCCTCTTAGCCGCCTTACCTGCCACTCCTGGCTGCTTGCTTCCATTTCCTGATCAATGATTTCTTCGCTGAGCTCAGCAGGTAGCCATGGCTCCTTACAGACTGTTCGCCAGTGCGTACAGATCTTATTGTAACTATTACTCATTATTAGTTTTCCACAACTTAATTTATTTTCTAGCCAGGCATTTATCTGTGAGACTGTAACATTATTTTACAGATAATGTGCAGCTGAGTAAAATGCTACATTTTTAGTTTTGTGTAGCTCCTTTCTCAAAAATATGATTATTTTACACTTTGCCCCTCCTTTAGGCTTTAAGTAATAACTTTTATTGACACTGAGCATTTACTATAGATTTGTTCTTAAAAAAAAAGATTTATTTATGCATACAAGAGCTGGGGTGTAGGTCAGAGGTGCGAGTGGTGAGAGGATTCACCAGAGTCAGAGCAGGGAGTAGAACAGGCAGATCTACTGAAGTACACTGCTGGGAGAGGCAGGAGAGGTCTGCTGTGCCATGGGGGAAGCTCCCTGGCCAGGGATGGAACTCGTTGCAGTGGCTGCTGATAGCTTCATGGTGCTGAGAGTTAACCCCTTGCGCCACCAGGGAGACCCATATAGATTTGTAATTTTTAACAGAGGGATATAACGAGATCTCCTTTGTGTTTCTAATGTTTTTGCACAAACTTTGTTTTTTAATATTTTTCAGATTCTAGGGCTGTCTTAGCTATTTGAGTGCCGAGCCTGCGTGTGCTCCTCTTGGCTGTGCTCGCCAGTGCCTTTTGGCGTCGTGGGCGTGCGTCCAGAGCTGCGCATGCGAACACACACACACACACACACACACACACACACACACACACACACACACACACCCCTTTTGTACTTTCCCATGATCAGGTTGGCAGCAGCATAGGAAAATGATATTCTTCTTTTTGCTCCTATTTTTCTTAAACAACATCTAGGTGTATGTGTGCGTGCACGTGTGCGTGTGTGTGTGAATTGTTCACCTTTACACTGTAATTCAGAATATGTTTCAATAGCTGATAAGCATTTCCTCATGTGGTAGGTAAGGTCTACCTTATCATCCCTTGGAGAATGCCTTCTTTTGTAAATATAGGATAGGAGTTACAATGGAGCCCCACTGAGGGGGTAAATCAAAAGGTGGAAGGTTGTTTGACCCTTAACAGCCAGGAGAGAATTTGGTAAATTGTCAGACAGGTTATTGACTGCCCTTTAGAGAGAGCCAGCTTTGCATTCCTTACCTTCTTTCAGTGGGGGCTGTATTTCATGTGAGACTGGCATTATCATAATCCATTTTTCGCTTTTATGTCATTACCAGCAACTCTTATAAGCCTCCTTTCTGAAGAGCATTCCCCATTTGCTTGCTCTAATTCACTGTCCTTTTTTTAAATCATAAAATTGGTGTTTTGCAAGCAGTGGCATTATATATGAGTTGTTTATGGAGGTGCTACAGGGAAGATTATTGGAAGAATTAAGAATGGATATAGATGTGGAGGAAAATTCATAAATAGACATCACAGCATTGACACAGCAAGGTAGTGAAAGAAACATATTAGGCCCAAGGATCTTGGAAAAAAGTTAGGTGTAGAATTATAATATGTCTTTGGTTGATTATATGTCTTTGGTAGGATTATTTTTGCAAATTATTAATAATTAAGTAATTTCCTAGAACAGGGAAGAGTTATGCTTTTCTGCCAAGTTTTCTAGTTCTCTCATACGATGTGCCATTTTCCTTTATGGCCTTTAACAAAATATTTCCAATGCAATGAATGTAAGTTTTAAGACATTCTTTCAGGGAATGAAATATAAATGAAGAGTAGGACTCTGAGTACAAACATTCTTAGTCCTTGAAAAGCCAAGTAAAGAAAGTCTACTGCTTGGCTTTTTAGTTTTCAGGCTGCTTGAAACTCGGGCTCCAGTTAGGAAAGAAAATGGTAGCAGAAACTCCCTTATTTGTTATTGGGTAGCAAAAGCGTTTACAAAGGAAAGTACACGGCTGTTTTCCATTTTTGCTGCAGCAGCTTGGAGCTGGCTTCAGTTCAAATTTTCTAGTCACTGGAGGAGATATTCCTTAAACAAATCTGTTAACATTTTAGATTTGTGGGGGGAACACAGTGCAACCTAGATGTAACCGTACTAGTTGATATTTTTGTCTGAAGTGCCTCTGTCTCAGCCTTTCCCAGGTAGTTGTGAGTCGGTGGGGTTTGGTTCAGTCTTCCTAGCTGTGCCTGGCTTGTGTGTCCTCTTGCTGCTTTTGCTCACATTGCTCTCTTTGCCACGAGACACCTCTTGGTGCAGAACACGAGGCTCCTTGGGCCCCTCCTGCTCAATGCTCTTCCTTCCTGTGGGTTGTGTAGTGTTAGCAGTTGTTTCTCACTTTTAACACGTGCTGGCTGATTCCAGTCTGGATTATGGCCTTTCACTCTTTTGCTCTCACACCCCCTCGCTCCTCATCCTTCCTCTCCGTCCCCACCCCAGGTTCATGCTGTTGCCTTTTCTCGCTGTGTCTGGGCTCCAAAGCATGCATCCTTAGGGAAACTATCAGATGGGCTAGGTGTACGTGTGTAGTGTCACAACTGCGAGAACTTTGTAATTCTGCTCTCTTTGCAAGTGCTCACATTGGCATCCTGCACATGGTTGCCCTTGCAGGCAGACCGGTGGTGTTGGTACAACCTAGTAAGTCTGGCCTGGCTGACTCCCTTTTAGGTTGGTGACCCTGTGGTATGCTGGCTGTCAGTAGATTTAACACAAGTCCTGCGTGGGGACTCTACCAGCGTTATTGTTACAGATTCCATATTTCAGAGATATACTCATTTTGTGTCTGCTTGATTGACCTAGAAGTAGATGGTGTTGAAATCTCTCACCATGTTTATTTCCATTGTCCCATTTTATCTCTCTCTCTGTCTCCCTCTCCCTTTCTCTCTCCCCCCCCATATATTTATTTACACACACATATATACACACATATATATTTATGCAAGTTTACTCTCTAAGAACATTTATATATAGAATTTATATATAGAATTAACTGTATAGTACCATCAATGAACTTAAAAAGCTTTGCTGCTCTGAACCTATGATGCTGTGTGGAACCATGATCCCTCAGCTTATTTCTTTGTCTGTTTTTATTTTCTTATTTCCCTTTGCAGGTGGGGTGGAAGGTGAGTGGGAGTTGAGACTATGATTTCAGAGCAGGTTATTGTTGGATTAGTTGAAACAGATACAACTACCTGGACATGAAGTTGAGAAATTCCGGATTTTCAGATGTGTCAAGTTTTGCAAAGTTAATTAGATTTTTCCAGATGTTGTAATGACTCTTTTTAATATAATGTGGTGTGTGCTGCCATCTCTGTAATTACATTTACTTCTTCTGAGTCTTATAGTTCCAATTCAGGAGACTATTTCATGCTCTCTTCACTGTAGGCAGTTTCTCCCCCAGACTTTGCTCTTTTGTTCTGCCAGCTCTGAACTGAAGCTGTATGTCTAGTTTCACCTGTTGAGGGGGAGCACAGTTCAGAAGTAACCCCCAAAGTATGTGACTAACACAATTTGAGGTAGAGACCTTGCCTATTACTTCAAACAGTAACTCTCAGTTTCACTAGTGATTTAAGCAAACAACTATCTAGTTTCTTAGCTGGGTTAGAAGAAGGAAACCAGGAGTGAAGAAGATGGTGCAAGGTCAAATGCTACATGTGAGATAGGACCTCTGGACAGGACAGCAGTTGTAAATGCTCAATGATCTCAGGAGAGTTAGGCTGTCCTGACCTTTGTCAGATTTGAGAGTACTGCTGCTCTGTATTGTGACCTCATAAAATCTACTAAGATGACCCTATGGTGTCATGAAAAAGTTTCAAGTTTAGTTTAGTCTTGTATAAACGCTAAGAAGGCAAGAAAATTATGTTTGAATTAGTGAGCTATAGAGGAGTTTCGAGAAAGCGCAGGAAGGCGCTCAAAATGGACATCATAAAGGAAATGGGCCAGGGAGAAGGAATTTGGGAGGGGGCTCTTTGGGGGACAATTTTGAGCCCCTCAACTTACAGACAGTGCCAGCTGGATGTGGGAAGGAGGTAGCCATCAATCATGCTTTGTGTCCTTACCCACATAGGAGTATATGCCCTTGATTCTCCACCAGGGTGATTGGTGCGCTTACATGACTGTGAACATGTGTGACGTACCAAGTAAAGCCTAATCATGTGCTGTCATATGGTCATATGGCTGGTTGTTGTCCCCTTACCTTCTTCTACTCCCCTTCCTTTTTTGCTCTTCACAAATATTTATGAATATTGTCCAAGTCATGCTGTGAGCATGGTAGCTGTTGACTGAGCCTTGACTAGGGGAAAAACAATCTGATCTTGTTATAGAACTTTTTCTCGTACTATGAGACAAAAAATGTCAGCAGACACATAGAAATGACTAGAAGAATTTTAATGGAACGTAAAATACATTCCAGGACATTTTTGAGATACCAGGAAGGCTTCCCAGAGAAAGTGACATCCAAGGTGAGACTTAACAGATAAAGAGGAGTTAGCCAGAGAAGTGGGGGGGAAGAGGAATGGACATTCTAGACAAGTGGAAGAGGGAGTGAGAAAGAAGTGGGAAAGAGAAGAGGGAACTCCAGGAAGAGAAGTGATTCCTGATGGCCAGGACAGGGACTGTGAGTGAGAAGTCTGCAGATCCTGGGTGTTTAGGGGGCTAGGAGGATGAACTTTATTCTCAGGGCAATGAGAAACCATTGAGAGGCTTTCCTCAGAGGACAGAGTGATCATATTGGCATTTTAGAACTTTTTCTTTGGTAATTGAAATTAGGAGGGCAAGACTTGCAAGAGTTATAGTTACCTAAATGGTAAATGGGGCCTATAATGAAAAAAAAAATGCAATGGAGATGTAGGAATATAAATAGAAGTGAGGTATATTTAGGAGATCGAGTCTAGATTTGGTGATTGATTGACTGGATACTTGAGGAGTCAAGGTGGCCCCCAGGGTTTTGATTTGGGCAACTGGGCACTAATAAATGCCAGAGAGAATACAGGTACCAAAAACTGTGAGAGTGAGTGAAATCACTCAGAGATATTTTTGAATGAGAAGAGAAGAAAATCCATGGTAGAACCCTGAAGAGGGATGAGAAAAGAGAGACAAACACACAGGAGATTAGAGGGGGAGAAGCCAAGTCAGGTGTGTGTGGCAACATGGAAACCAAGAAAGAAGACATTCCCAGAGAAGGGAGGCCAAGCCAGATCAAGAGACATCTTTTGGATGTGTCCACAGGAAATCATTGTAACTTTGACCAGAGAAACTTCTGGAAACAGGAGCTAGAAGCCAGATTTTATTAAATTGCAGACAGAATTAAGGAGAGAGTAGGAGAAGAGAAAAGCAATGAGTTTAGGCCTCTTAAAGGACATTTGCCTGCAGGAGTAATTAGAGTTTAGTTCTGCATGCTAAATATTGTGGGTGGAGGGGAGTATATAAAAGTTAGGGGAGCCTTGAACATGCTTGGATGTTGATGGGGAGTAGCTAATGGAGAAACTGAGGCTGAAGTTTTGGGAGACGTGGTGATAACCATGTTAGCAGGGTCATAAGAATGGAGAAGGGCCTGGGATCTGGCTAATGACAGAGAGATGATCTGAGGCGATCAAAAAACTGTCTCTTTCCATTATGTTGGAAGGGAAGGATAAAACAGTTGAGGTGAAAGCATTGTTTTGTAACATAATCTTTTAATTATGTTCTTTTAAAATGCTTCTCCGCAGACACTACCCAAAGCAGTCCTTTACTACCGTGGCAGACACACCTGAAAATCTTCGCCTGAAGCAGCAAAGTGAATTGCAGAGTCAGGTAATTTCTAGAAGGTCTACTTTTGTCATATTGGTATAAAATGTTACTCACAAGGCCACTTTTCTATGCTTTTGACATTGTTGTGGATGTGAGGTCACTGATCATTCTGGACACTGAAAGCAGGCCTGAGCGGGCATTCTGGGCAAAGTAAGAACATCTGTTTTATTCCTGGTTTTGGATCGTCCTATTTTCTCGGTCCTGTTATTCACATGAGACTAGGGCAAGTAAATAAGTTCTGGTCAGAGTAAGTGTTTCCCCACAATATTGATTTATTTGGTCCTAAATATTTAAAAACATTTTATAAATAGCTTTTCCACACCGCATATGTAGGGGAAAAAAGAGGTGTTAACTTGACCCAGTTGCGGTGCGTGTGGGGCTAACACCCTGTCTGTGTATCTCACACCAGCCCCTAGCTTTGTTTTCATCCTGTCACTTTATTCATATTTCTTTCATATGTCATGCTGACAGCATGAACAAAGATTAGAACACCACAATTGGCTCCCAGTCAACCATTTTGGATGGGAACTTGCCTTCAATATGGCGAAACACACTGGTTAAGACTGCTGATTGAATGGCAGTGTTTTCTGCAGGGACACCAGTCTCTTTTTAAGAAACATGGGGTGCTCTCTTTCAGAAGTTTCTTGCCTGCCACCCTGTAGGAAGATCCTGAACAACTACTTTGCAGCCCTTTGGTCAAGAGTGTAGTAAAACAATGCCAAAAGGGAGGATGGGTTATGCACCCCCTTCTGCTGGTCATTGTTGTGACCTTGTACCAACCATTCTGATCCTTTGTGCTTAGGTAATGTGAGAACCCACCTTTTTTTTTTTTTTTTTTAGCAGGCTGATTTTATTCTCCATCATCCATCTCCCTCTCTTGAGGATGGTAGGGGATATCAAATAGGTAGTTAGGTGTGAAAGCATATTGAAAAGTTAAAAAAATATATGACTATGAGCTCATTGTTGTTGTTATTATCCCTGAAAATCCCTGATATGAAAAAGGGAGAAGTGCAAAAGAGGGGTGTAGTTATTAGTCTTTGGAAAATGTCCGTCTATTCTTCAGGAGAGTAGTCAGCTCTCAGTGACACCAATTCTAATTATTCTTGTGCAGGTTTATCTGATCAGGGGAGATTGTGTTTCCTTCCACCCTCTTTCTGGACTTAGGACCAGTTCTCAGTCCATTTAATTAGAGGAATTATAACTCAAAGTAGAGCTTACTGTTGACTAACAATGCCATGAAGACCTGGTTGCCATTTGGTTTATGTAAAATGCTAATTTTTGTGTGCTGAGCCATTAGTTCAAGAAATTGAGTGCTGGCCAAAGAGAGGCACTGTTGCGGAGCAGACAACACCCTTGCTCATTCGCACTGAGGAGGGTGCCAGGACTTGGCTCCAGTCCGTGCAGATCCAATATGCCTTTCTCTCCATCCAGTTAGGGTTAATTAGATAATTCTGGAGAAGTACTTCGAGCACTTTGGAAAACAGAACTAAATCAAGCAATCAAATATTTGTTTCCTGCCTAATACATGTCCTTGTTCTGTGCAAAAGAATTTACAATGAGTTAATCCTCACTTCACAGAGCACACAGGGTGTCAGAGGAAACTGGACTAATGCACACCCCCAGAGCACCCACATTTAATTTACAGTAAGGATTGAGACAGGGAGGGGTGAGTGTGGGTTGGACTGGTTAGTGCTTTGTGCTGGTGGGGGGATTTGAGTGGAGCCTTGAAGGTTGAGAAAGGATCTGCGATAAACATGTGTCTCCTTCCTTTGGAAGACATCGCTGCCTTTGGGTTCAGTTAGTGGTTACAGTGACTGTCAGCTAGGCCTGGGGCTAAGCATTTGTTGGACCTAATTCTAGAAATGCAAAGAGAACCCAATTTTTTTTTTAAGCAGGCTGATTTTATTCTCCATCATCCAGTGAGTTACAAGCTTCAGAAGGTGGCAAACACAAATTGCAATAGGTTGGTGAGTATATAGAGGCGTGTACAAACACCAGGGTAAATGTATCAATTTTTCATATACCATTTCTTCTAGAAAGAAAGTCTAAGACATTATTAGGCAGACAGAGTAGGGCAAATTCAACTCAATTAAAGAAACATGTATTGACTGTGCTCTGTGTAATGATATTGGGGGTGTAAAGGCATCATCGTCATCATCATTAATCTTGCTATCTTCCAGGCACATATATTTTTTTAAAGGATTTATTTATTTATACTTACTTTACTTACTATACTTATATACTATACTTATACTATACTTACTATGCTTTGCTTACTATACTTTACTTACTATACTTTACTTACTATACTTATACTATACTTATACTTTATACTTGGGGGCTAGAGGGGTATGTGTGTGTGTGGGGAGGTTGAGAGGATTCCCAGAGACAGAACAGGGAGCAGAACAGGCAGACTGCTTGAAATAAACTGCTGAGGGGATGGGCCTCCCTGGTGGCGCAGCGGTTGAGCGCTGCGCTGTGGAGCTGTCGGCAGCGCGTGATGCGAGTTCGACGCCCGGCCGGGGAGAATCCCACATGGTGCGGCAGACCTCTCCTGCCTCACCCGCTGCTCCCCTCAGCAGTGTATATCTGATCTGCCTGTTCTGCTCCCCACTCTGTCTCTGGTGAACCCTCTCGCCGCCACACACTTCTGGCCTGTACCCCAGCTTGTATGTATAAATAAATAAATCTTAAAAAAAAAAAATAAACTGCTGAGGGGAGCAGTGGGTGAGACACTGCTGTGCCATGTGGGAAACTCCCTGGGGAGGGATCAAACTCAGCAGTGGCTGCTGATAGCTTCATAGTGCTGAGACTTAACCCTTGAGCCACCAGGGAGGCCCAGGCACATAATTTTATGTGTTGTTTCATTTACTCTTAAACAGCTTTGTGAGAGTGGTATTTGTTATTATCTCTGTTTAGATGAAGCTTTCAGTGGTTATAGAATTTAATGAATTTAATTAATGTGCCCTTGCAAATTTAGCTGGTAAGGAGTTCAACTTGGATTAGAAGCTAGACTTGTGCATCCCCACTGTCCATGCCCTTAATTGGTACCTTAGTCATTTTCCTTACAAAGTACCTAGAAAAGGAGATCGTAATCAAAATATAACATGACAGCACAGTATGTGTAAAGGTGGAATTTTGCATGAAATGCAAAAGTCAAAGGTAGGAAGAAGTTATCATCATCATCATCATCATCATCATTATTTTCCTGGATATGAGAGGTGAAAACAATTCTGTAAAAGCATTTTTATTTTTGCAAAGGTATGGAATGATATCTATCCCAATAGTAAAATTCGGTAATAGCCATTGATTTAATTTTAGCATATTAAATGATTTGATTCTGTATAGAACATTTCCTTAGAGTTTTGGTGTCAAGTATTCTGAGCAGCTCAACAGTTTTGGTGGAAAATTGACTTAATATTTTATATATTTGTTTTGATAGTTTGTAATGATGCTTAATAAGTCAAGTCTGGTCCTAACTCCAAGTTTTGAAGTTCTGGAATCTTTTAGAATTGTATTGGTTAATTGGTTAAAAGTAATTCTTTTCTTTCAGCTCATTAACTTACCAAATGAGTCAAGGGAAAAATGAATTTCCAACCTAGAAAATTTATAGTTATATATTGCTATCTTTTCCTCCCCCCCCCCTTTTTTTTTTGGTGAGTGTTACAAACAATGCCAGCATTTCTTTTTGGCCTAAGTGTTAGATTCTTTTAAGAACTTTTGGGGCTCTTTATTAGGTGCCAGATTGTACTAATAAAATGATACAAAATACTGTAGAATAAACAAGGAAGCCATGAGTTAGCTTTTTGGAGCTGATGAAGGCGGCGGCTTACAGGTATCTCTGGCTTGCAGAGAACCACTGTGGAGCCCCTTGGCCAGCCACGCCCAGCCGCTGCTCTCCAGGAGTCAGGGGGAGGAGGTGCTCTTCCATCATCACCACTCCCTTTTCCATCATCTAACACAGGATGAACTCCTCCAAAGAAATAACGTAAATGGTTGGCTAAGTGTCCCCACTGGTTCACAGCAGCCCATTCAACAAGGAGCAGAAGTAAAAGTTTCTTTCCAGTGGTATTAGTAACATCAGACTCTGCCTGAGGAATATCCGGGCTTCGTGCTTGCCTTCAGACAGGCATGTTATCAGTTTTTGGTAGGAACATGAGCCTTGAGTTCCAAGGCCCTGACTTACAAATAGAACTTCTGGAACACAAACTCTTTGTCAATTGGGGACTCCCTACACTTAAAAGTGTAAGTGAAATGAAAAGCCTTTTTGAGAGAGAAGTTTTCTTATTAACATTATGTTGTATAAAGCACTTGCTTTTTCAGACTGTATAAAACTCTCTTATTGGAAATAAAAGCTACATATGTTTAAGTCCTCTGGCCTTGGGTCTGTAGACGTCGTAAAGTCATGGAAATGATTCTTCAAATGGAATTGTGAGGGGAAGCTACCGTTGTAAAAAGACTAAAGTGGAAATGTTATGGCTGAAGCAAAGGTGGGTGTAAGAAAACCCCAAATCTCTCTGTGTTCCCCTGCTTCTCCTCATCGAGTTCCTAGGACCTTGGATGGATGTCTGAGGAAACCCCCAGCCTCTGCAGGGCCAAGTTCTGAACAGAAATGCTCAAAATGAACATGAGATGTTAGCTGCTTCCATACTTAGTTGTTTATGTGACTGGCTTAGCTGTTTGCCATCATGTTGAATATAACAGATACTTTGGGTTCACTGTGTTTTAAATAGAGCACGTGTAATTTATGACTGCTGATAAGATGAAATGATTAATATGGGTAGAATATAGATTATTCTGGAACCTTTGCATTTTCATTTTCTCATCTTTGTTGACTCTTAAAAATCTTCCATGTTCACATCTGGAGAGGCATCAGCCTAGACCCTCAAATTGTATAGTGTTGTAAACCAACGTTAACCTAAAAAATACAATAAAAAAAATCTACGTTTCTGTGGAGGCATAAAGAACATGGCTTGTAGAGAATACAATGTAGGACAGCAGTAAGGCTGAGAAGGTAACGTGGATTTTTATGGGGAACATAACAGTTAAACCTCTTTGTGGGAGAAATGAAGGCACATGTTTAATGTCCTCTGTGCTCGCTCTGCAAGGTAGTGCTGTGGTGCTCCAGCTCTTTCTCTGGCTTGCCCCTGGCACCTTTCTGTAGCTCCTCATTGTACATTCCATTTCTGGAGGGTTTTTCTTTCAGTTATCTGTCATCTAACCATGCAGTCAGGTGTTAAATAATTATTCAAAGGAGGACCCCTCTCAGGTGGCAGTTACATTTTAACAGGGGTGTCTTTGAAGACTGATTCCCTTCAAAGCAGCAAATCCCCGACTAGGAAACTTCAGCAATTGTTGAAATGATCCGAGAGCTGTTGAGATAACATCCTTGCATGTTTCAAATCCCATTCCACCCAACCACAAATTTGACCTAAATTTCACTTGTCACTGAGCACCAATCATGCTGGTGCTAGATGCCAAAGATGCTGTTGTAAGCAAAACCAGATAAAGGAATTTCCTGTCTAGTGGTGGAGAGGAGAGTAATAAAAAAATTAGCAAAAGGTGGTTAAACTGCAGCTGTGACAAGAACTGCAGAGGGAGTTGTGGGTCTTTCAGTTATGTCTGCAAACATTCTCCGGCAGCAGAGCCCTGAGTACTTTGCAGTAGATGGATGTGTGATGGGGTCTCAGAGTGGTTGCTGCATCCTGCTCAGCTGGGGGTCCCACTCCTAAATGCATCTCTAGTCCCCTCCCCCATTGAGATGACATCCTTTGCGTGTTTCAAATCCCATTCCGCCCAACCACTCTGCACTTTGCTGGGTCCTTTTACCATCCCTTATCTTATCCAGCAACCTTAGACCTCTAAACAGGAAGGCTGTCTCTCCTGTTAGTTTTTCTTGGTTATTCTTATATTCCGCCTATCTTAGACAAGAACCCTTTCATACTTGCCTTTTAATTTTCCATTTTCTTTGAACCTCATTTTGGCAGCCTGATAGTTCCCATCTTTTGATTTTCCCCCATTTGAGGCTGCATTCTGATCCTATGGTGACACTTCTTATTTTCTACAATAAGCGCTTTCTCGTGTATGTGAAGGTAAAAGTTCACAGAGAGAGCTTCAACGTGTTTCTTTTAGAGGTTTTGAGGCAGTGAAAATGATGAGAGATTATGTTTCACATATAGGAAGGGATGAATGTGAATAAGGACTTCAAAGGAGAAATATTAATTCACTTGATGTGGCACATTTCTTTCAGGGAACATAGCATGCTGTGCAGATGTTAACTCTGACCTCCCCCCACCAACTTCCCATAAGTCAGATTGTTTTTGTGTTTTACTTCTGGATAAATGATGCAAGAAACAAAAATGTCAGTAGTGACAGACAGCAAAATAACCAACATGTTTTGATTTGCTATGTCATGCCAGAGCCTTTCATCATGGGGCCTAGTCTACTCACCCTCCTGAAATAACCCATATTCTTTCCATTTGTTCTAAAGCTTCCAAAGTAGTGGTCTTGGTGCCCTCCTGGCTCATCCCAACTTCCTTCCTCTCATTCCATGGCTCGTGATAGGGCTGTGTGGAAGTTGTACCTCACAGGCTGTTTGTTGCTTATTCTGTGGGAAGAATGAGATGACTAAGCCATGAATGAGGCATTTGAATATATAGCCTATCAGTTCTGTGGCTCTGGGGTTATGAATGTAACAACTGTGAAGAGGAGACTATTTTATAAATATTAAATCAATGTGTTTTTTATCTTTCCTTTTTCATTGACGTATAATTGACGTACATTATTTTATTAGTTTCAGGTGTCAACATAATGAGTTGACATTTGTATACAAGGCGAAATGATCACCACAATAAGTCTATTTCCCATCTATTCAGAGCAATTTTTCAAATTTGCAAGCCTATCTATTGCCGGTGGACCCCATGCTGTGTGGACCCCATGCTGTGTTGGTACCGTATCTCCATGACTTACTTATTTTATGCTTGGAAATAGATACTTCTTGGACCTTTTCACCCATTTCATCCAATCCGAGCCCCCTTTCCTCATCATCTCTCTCTTCCATAAATCATGTTCTGACATCCCTCCTCATACTTAGGGCTCCAGAGAAAAAGGAGTGAATCCTGCATTGGGAAGGAGGGATGTAGTCTCCTGGGAGGAATGCTCATTCTTCACTTCTGGCCATGCGAGATTGTAGGAAGAAGGCAGATAAATCAGAGACTGAAATGCGATCTTTCTTCTCTCTGCTGGCTGAAGTTTCAGAGAGTGAAGATGACGAGGCATGCTATTGATAGATGGATAGAGGAAAAGTGGGAAGCAGAGTAAACCACCCTGCAAGATACACCCCAGCCCCCTCCTCCCCAAAACAGTGAGCCTGGGGCCTCCACAGCCTGGTGGGCAGGGAGAGAACCTGAGTACCATTTCCCAGGATCTTGGTTTCTCAGGAGGCATGGAAAGTGAGGGATAGTCTAGTGTACCTTATAGAGAGATGCAGAGGGGTGCTTGGTGGGGAGCTTGCTGGTGCCTTTCCAGTGGAGGAATAATGTGTCCTTGGAGCCAGGTGCGGATCGCAGTGGCAGGGAGTCCTGGAAAGACCCCAGTGAGAAGCAGGGAGGGGCAGATTCAGCTGGCAGCACCACCAGGGTCTTTCTGAGTGAGGGGAGAATAGACCATGAGCCACCAGTCAGTCTTGGCAGAGAACTCAGTGACTGAGAGGACAGGGAAATGTCCCTAGGCCATAGGAATGAGAGGAGAGAGAATGAGGATATATGGGCATGAGTCTAAAACACCCTCTTTCTTCCCTGTGAGGTCACCGTAGCCCTGCCGCCTCACACATGCTTAGACACCATCTTGGAGAGGAGTTAAGAAGCAGGAAGAAATCTGAATTTATCTAAGTTGACTGTTTAAATCATCAAAGGATTCAATTTAATGGATGGGTCTAAATTTAGTTCTTGTTTCAGTATGATAAGTAGCTGTGAATATCAGCTCAACTGTAGGAATTTGATTTTATTTGGTAAAATATAGCTCTAGAACAGACACCAGGAGATCTGGATTCTAGTCCTGTGCCTGCCGCTAAATGTGATTTTGGGCACCACTGATCTTTTCAAGGCATACAATGATGGTTTGTACTAAATGATCCTTAACATTCCTTCCAGTATTTGATGATCTTTTTTTTTTAAAGATTTATTTATTTATACATACAGCTGGGGTACAGGCCAGAGGTGTGGAGTGGTGAGAGGCTTCACCAGAGACAGAGTGGGGAGCAGAACAGGCAGATCAGAAATACACTGCTGAGGGGAGCAGCGGGCGAGGCAGGAGAGGTCTGCCGCACCATGTGGGATTCTCCCCGGCTGGGCGTCAAACTTGCTTTGCTGCTGCCGACAGCTCCACAGCCCAGCGCTTAACCGCTGCGCCACCAGGGAGGCCCGTATTTGATGATCTTGACTTAGTTCAAAAATGATCTTGACTTAGTTCAAAAATGTCCGGCATTAACACCTCAAGCTAGCGATAAAGTTGAGTGATTATTTTGAGTGAAATCAGTCAAAAAGTAAAGACAGATTTCACTCATCTGCAGAATATAAATATATCCAAAACAATTACATATAAGCAATAGAAGAAATAAAAATTTCAACTCGGCGGAAAGAAGATAATGGTTAGTAGAGGAAATAGGTAAAAAGGGTTAAGGGGATAAGGACGGGAGGCAGAGGGGTTATGGGCATGGATGGTTGGTGGAGAGAATCTAGAAAAACAAAAAACAAAACAAAACAATAAAAATTAAAAAAATGTATGATATTAAATATTTAATATATAAATATAAAAAATTTAATATATAAATAAGGTATTTTTGTCACTTAGTAAATGGAGTTGTTTTAGTAGATAAAATCTTTCTTAATTTCAGAAATATATATTGTAATGCTAACTTAAAAATTGGACAGTAGAAACCATACTCTGCCACTGAAAGACAACCACATTCATGATTTGCTGTTATTAAAATTATTTTATAATTACTTAAGTAATACATTAAAATAAAATTACAGAAAGTTAGCAATAAAAGGGACCACTATGCTTTCTTTTCTGCCAAAGTATTGATAATCGGAACTGCCATTTCGCTTGCCCATTCTCTAGTTTAGTCTCAAATATTGGTTGGGGGGGACATTACAATTAGGTCACAATAGGTCTGAGAAATTTGATGGGCAGAACAGTTTCACATTAAAAGATATGTCTAAATTTGTACTAAATATGTTTGAAAGCAGAGGATAGAAGTAGTTGCAGTCATAATGCACATTGACTGATGGCAACTAGTCTCATCTTTAGTCCTTTTTTTTGAAAGTTTTCTATGTAGAAGTGACTAGAGTAATTCTACATATTGGTAAATTTATAGGAAATGTCTTAATTATTTTAGTTCACTTCCTTTATGCTTTCTTCTTTTTATTTATTTATTTTAATGATTTTATTTATTTATTTTTGTGAAGAACTGGGGTGCAGGCCAGAGGTCCGGGTGATGAGAAGATTCACCAGAGTCAGAGTGGGAGTGGAACAGGAAGACAGACTGAAATACACTGCTGAGGGGAGCAGCGGGCAACCCACGCCATATGTGGGTTTGCTTCCTGGCCAAGGATTGAACTCAGGCAACAGTAGTGTTAGGGTTGAGACTTAACTCCTGGGCCATCAGGGAGGCCACTCTTTCTTATTTTTAAAATGTTTCCTTGAAAGGCTTTGATTATATGGTGGGTTTTGAAGTTTAAACACTGGTCTTTTTTCTCTATAGTGTTCTCTCTTTGTTTTCACCTTTTTTTTTCTTCTCTAGAAGCAATTTCTTTTGCTTAAGTCCATAACCTTGAGTTGATTCAGTGGATCAAAGCAGTCATTTAAGGAGATGAAACATTGCTCATTCTAGTAATTCTCTGCACTTCTTCTACAGAGAAATTAGCTGAAAGAGGTCCCATTTCACTAAATTAGTAAGTTAAGGAGGGGAAGGAATATTTCTTATTGCTCCTAATTTATATGTTTAACTTCCCAGTAATGTATGTTTTGTAGAACACTGCTTTGATATCACTGCATTATCATGGAATCAGGCAGCAAACCAGATTTACCGTACGATATTGGAATCCGACAAGGCTTCCAATAGCACACTATAGTCCTCAATAAGGTACTGAATGTTTCAGCTTTCAATAAAGTACCTGCAGTTTCTTTTACTCCAAGTGATCTAGCCCAGTTATCATTTATGTTATCTCAGAACTTTTGCTTATAGCTTCCATTAATTTCAGAAGGATTGGAGTTCTACAGGGACCATGTAAAGAGGGAAACTGGTTGAAGTTCTGTGTGGAAAGATGACTGTTGACCTCATTCTTTAAAAAAAGCTTCCATTTGGCACAGTTGTCATTGTCTTGCATTCTGAAATGAGATCTCTACTTGGACTTCTTAAAATATTGGCCATACTTTTTTAATGGAGTGGTTTTCATTGCAAATATTTAAAGAGAATGATTAGAATCCTCTCCCTCTCTGTATCCCTTCGTGTCTTGATTTTTGGAGAAGGGTCAGGTAATGGTACATCAGAAACTAGGGTTACACAAATTTAATCCTTATTAGTAGGGAACTGCTGGGCCCCTTGTGACTGATGCTCTGAGTTTCTATTTATGTGGAATTGTTTGTATTTCAGAGGAATCTATAATCTACAGATATCTTCTAGGGGAAATCTAACAAGCATCTTCAGTTACAGATTTAACTTCCTAAGCATGCAGTACTTTCAGACACCAAACAACTAAATATACCAAATTTCAATTTCTTAAACTAAAGGAAAATAGTGAAATCATGAATTTGTTCTTCTGATTAAACAATCTTAGAGTCCTTATGTAGACTTTTTTCTCTCTAGATTAGCTGTAATGTTTATAACTCATTAAAATTAAATCTTACTATGTTTCTGTTCTTAGACAGGGAACATACTTTTTTTTTTAACTTAAATGCTCCATAACTTCAATAAGTTCATTTTTAAAATACAGCAATTTCTTAGATGTTCCAAAAACTGCACACAATAAGATTTCAACTTAAAACCACATGTCTAATCCAATTTCTCAATTACAAATCCCAGTATGAAATGTGGAGGTTGTCATTTTGTTAAGTCAAATTCTCTTCCGTTTCACAAGAACATAAATGATAGATACAAAGAAAACTAGGTCCTTCTTAGACATAGATATTATTACTATGGTTTTGATTTGTTAAAATTTCTCTCAATTCTAATTTTTTTTAATTCAGGCAACATTGGTTTACAACACTGTGTATGATTTAGAGGTATATGTTTGTACCTCTTCAGAAGTGTGTTACTGTGCCACACTCACCACCAGGGAACCATAATCCCCAACCATAGTCCATTATGCTCCCTTCCCTCTCTAGGAGCTTCAATTTTACAGTAAGATTTCTAGGACTTGTTTTGTCTGACCCCTTGTTTATTTTCTCTGTATTCCACATATGAGTGAAAGCATCTGATTTCTCTTCTTTCTGGCTTATTTCACTTGGCATGATGTCCTCTAGTTCCAGCCACGTTGGTGCAAATGGCAGGAGCTCATCTTTTTTTTAATAGTTGAGTAGTATTCCATTGTGTATATAGACCACATCTTTTACATCCACTCCTCTGTCACTGGGCATTTAGGTTGTTTCCATGACTTGACTATTATAAATATTGCTGCCATGTATGTAGGGGTGCATATACCCCTTTTAATTAGTGCTTTTGCAATTTTCAGGTTGATATCTAGGAGTGGAATTGCTGGATTTGAGGAATCTCCATGTTTTTCATAGGGACTGAACTAATCTACATTTGCACCAACAGTATACAAGCTTTCCTTTGGGGAACATATTTTTGATAAGATTTCCTTAGAATTGGGTGATCTCTAAGGGCCTGAGACTTTTCATTCTAGAATATTTTTTTAGAAATAACACATAAAGTCTTAATTATGTTTATATAGTGTATATATTTTATAGAATACACAAAATTTCTTTATATGTACATTATATATTTACATACACTATACATACTTTACACATGCAAATATATATAATATGCATATATACATATACATTCCCATATACATATGTACATACATATAATTACATAATAGAGCTATTGTAAAGACAATATTCAGGAACAGTCTTGAAAATCTGAAAGACTGAGAAAGGATGAAGTATCCTCTTTTATTATCCATGGCAAGTAGGTATGATTTAAATCACAAATGGACACCAAAACACCTGTACCATTGCCACCTAAGTTTCCATCATGTAGATTAGCTTTGCAGTTCCTATGTCTTTCATTCTTTCCATATGTTTTAAGATATAACTAAGATTAAAAGTGTAATAGAGATAGTTTTATTTCTGGAACTGAGGGAATGAGAGCTTTTTTCAAAACATATCCTATTCCAAAGAACAGATAATTATTCCACAAAATAATGAACAGAGACATAATTAAAACTTTTTCTTGTTTTGATGGGTCTTACTAAATGCGTAATTTGTTAATTAATTTAATTATTTTAATTATTTAATTTTTCTTTTTTTGATATCTTTTCAGCTTTGTCCTTTGTTTTGTATTTTAAACTAGAAGCTAAAAATATTATTAGTTTAATGATTATTTAATAACCATGTTAAGTAATAGTTAGGATTATATTACACCATTTGCTGATAAGGGTTATAATATATGAAATGAAGTAGGAATAATAGATGGTAATTTCATGAAAATCAGGAATCTTATAAGAATGAAAAATGAGAGGCTAACAGATGCCTTTCTGATTTTTTTCTTGGCATTAATAACAAATCAAGAGAAATCATGGCATTCTTGATTTCACACCTTTACTAGCAAAGAAGTCTCAGTTAATGACCTACCCATTTTTCCCTTAGAATGCTGCTTCAATTATTTATTGATTTAACCTACTTTTGCTGAATACCTTGAGTTAGCCACTGCCTAATCTCGGGGTAAGAGTATATGTGGAAAGAAACCAGCAGCAATGGGAAGAAGAAAGGAAAGACGTGAATCCTGACTTAGAGGTGTGTGTTTAGTCTCCTTAAAAGTTATTCTCTCAAATTTTATAAATAGTTATTATTTTTGTATCCCATCTGGCTTTTTCCTCTCATCTCCCTAGAAATGCTTACCCCTTCTTCAAATGGAAGCCCTAAATGATTCTTTGTCCTTTTACATTAATCAAAATACCAGTTGCTTTAAAAAACTATACACCGAAGAAATTACCTTTTAGCTATATTTGAAATAGTTTCTTCTGGTCCCCTGCCCCTACCCCAGCACCAGTGCCCTTTGTGTTAACTCTTTGTTAGAGCTTGTTCTTTCTTAAAATCATGTGGATCAAAAGTTTTTATTGCCTCATGGACACAGGAAAGCTTCTCCAATAAAATCCACTTTTGGGGGGAATTATCATCTGGAGAATGAAATCACGTCATCAACAATATTCCAATTCTCTTATTAATCACTGAACTCTAGAGGATTGACTCCTAACCATTTTTGGGTCATGAACTTTGGAAATTTGATGGAAATTATTGAACGTCTCTTTTGAAAAATGTACAACAGCAAAAAATACGGCAACTTTAGAATCTAATTGCAGGGAATTCATGGGTCAGTTAAGGCCATCAGAGTCCCAAGGTGTTGGGGAGTGGCCAGATAACCAATGGAAAAAAAAAAGGAGGGGGGAAAATGGCCAGGACTAGAGGTCTAGAAGAGATTAGATGATTATCATTAAAGACTGTGGACTCCCTGCTTCCTATGCACAGTTTATTTTATCTCTATTAGCTATTAACTATTTTGGAAATGTGAAATGTTACTGCCTTAAAAAAAAACAACAATCTAGCAACAACTGTTAAAACTTAAAAATACATACTTTGTTTGATCCAGCAGTCCTACTGCTGGGAATCTCTCCCATAGAAACAAAATCATCAGCATTTAAGGCATATGTACAAGGATGTTTAAGATAGCATTGTTTGTAGTAGCATAAAAGCAGAGTAAAAGCCCATCAGCAGGGAAATAGAATAAATTATGATAATCTATACCATAAAATTATACAGCTACCATAAAATTATACGTAAAATTATACAGCTATTGATATTAAAAAGGATAAAATAGAAATGTAATACATGCATTGGAAGGATGTCCACAGGTATTGTTCAGTGAGAAACACAGATGCAGAAATGTATATAAGTTGCAAAACCCTCCCTGTGTGCATACGTGTGCCTGTCTGTCTATCTGCAGAGGTCTGATTAGGACTACATGGGTCATATAGGGAGAAAATACAGGTTCATAATACTAGGCTGTTATTGTTGTTACTGGGAGCTTACCCATGGTAAGCCGAACAAATAAAGGAGAAAAAAGTTTGAATTAAGGAAAGAATGTACACAATGGCTTTAATGCATTTATAAACAGTTACATACATATAATATATGTCTTATATGTCAGTATATAAAAAGAAATAAAATAATGATTTGGAAGCATATTTGCACATTTATTTAGTATTCCATTTACTTTTTTTTTTTTTTTATACAAGCTGGGGTACAGGCCAGAGGTGTGGGGTGGCGAGAGGCTTCACCAGAAACAGAGTGGGGAGCAGAACAGGCAGATCAGAAGTACACTGCTGAGGGGAGCAGCGGGCGAGGCAGGAGAGGTCTGCCGCACCATGTGGGAATCTCCCTGGCCGGGCGTCGAACTCGCATCACCGCTGCCGACAGCTCCACAGCCCAGCGCTCAACCGCTGCGCCACCAGGGAGGCCCCTCCATTTACTTTTTAAATTTTTTTATTTTTTACAATAATGCTAGTTTCTCAGGTCAGCGTAGTGGGGGTTTACTTGTTTAACCAGTCTGGGCTCTCTTTACTGACTTAGATGGATATCCTGTGACTTAATGTTCTACATTTATTTGGTCTTTTAACAAATGTTTGTTGTATGTCTTTTTTCTGTTATGTATTATGTTTTGTGCTGGGGAGTACTCACAGTGTTAAGATGTTTGTGTCTGTATATGGTGTGTATATACAGGTGGGTATATGTGTGTATTTGTATTGAAATTATTTCTTTTTTTTTATAAATATATATTTTTATTGTTATTTATGTCTTTTACATTTTGTATTCCCCTTGGGTAGCCCACCACCAATTCACCCGTGATCCATCTCCACGGTCCCTTGTGTTCTTTTCTATTCCATTTTGTGCCCTTTTCCTTCCCTCCCTCCGCCTCCTCCCCC